>JAJHUR010113406.1:0-35500 GCA_027495735.1 Lutjanus campechanus | reverse complement strand
GACGTATTACATACCTGTCTAGGAGGAAGAGAGCCAATTCATGTTTTGAATCCTTTCAAATTCTCTCCACCTGCTGAATGCCTGACCAAGACTGACTCGTGTTTTTGCTCCTGCTCTGTTACTGGCATGTTTAGCCTTTCTCTGTTCTTCATTCAGTTCTTTCTTTTTATCTTCACTGATCCTGTTCTAATATTAGCTATAATCTCAAAATATAACGGAAAGGTACCATTTTCTAAATAAAAATCGACTGCTGTTTCATTTTAACTGACTAACATACTGCTCACTGCCATTCTTGGCCTGGCAAAGTGTAAGCAGGCTCGGGCACAGGTTCTACTGGGTAAGTGCCGTAAATTGTTTTGACTGACTCCCAGGAGAATCTGATCTGACAGTAGGCATTTAGAGGAAGTATTTAGAAATAGCAAATCTTCTCGCTTATGGTCTATTTTGCTTATGTAGTTCATCACAAGGCATCAATATAAAATCAAGACAGTTTCAAAACCAGTTAAAAACACATTGTAGTAGCTTTAAACAAAACATATCTTAGTCTTTAATAATAATTTTTAAAAAAACCTTTCCATAATGTTATCAGACACTTAGAATAACAATCTGACCCGGTCAGTGCAAAAACAGAGTGGGTGCAATTGCCCATAAAGATTACGTTGCAGCCTGTTTCATGGTTTCTGACTACAGCGGTCACGCTCAGTAAAATACCAGTTTCAAAAATTGTTGCCCACATTTCTCACTTAGACACAAAAACAGAAATTAAGTTCCAGGCTGAAAAATATCAAAATTATCCTTAGTTTCTTGATCTTTAAGTCAAAAAGAGAGTCAAAGAGAGAGAGAGATTTAAAAAAGTGAGATAAAGAAATACATTTTCTTTGTCAAAGTTTCACTGCATTCGGCCTATTTGCTTTTATTAGCACATATTAAATCTAAATCGATAGAGGCACCTGGATTACAAATGGCTATTTCAGGCAGTTAGAGAGGAAAACTAACAAGAAGATTCAAGAGAGAGGCTAAGTGGACCTAACAATTATCAAATTAGCTACCAATCTCAGGAACAACAAAGGAATGTTGGACTTCAGTGAGGAAATTGTTTTCTCTATAATGAAGAAGGAATTAAATTCTTTCTCTTGCCTGAAGCAAATGGTGTTAGTGGATAGGTGAGTTCAGAAAAGAGAGCAATAGCCTATTTGGTGAGAGATGAATGCATATTATTTGTCAAAGACGTATCCAGGAGATCGTTCTCTTGTTATATTTTTTGAATTAGTTTTTATTACCTGAATCCACTTGTCTCCCTGTTTTCTCTTCCCTGACCTCACCCATCTTGTTTCTCTGCACCGGTTCTGGTCTTCCACATATCATTTCTCTCTTTCTTTGCATTTCACTGTTGCTGCCTTTATTCTCTTCTCTTCTCTCATCTATTCTCTCCCACTTTCTCCCATTCATTCCTGTTCCCTGCTGTGCACGGGTGATCAAAGCTAGCTCAACAGGGCAATATGTCACCTAGAAAGCTGCCTACAGGCTCGTGGAGGTACACACACATATGCACACACACACACACACAGCTAGGAAACAAAGTGATTTCTAGTACAAAGCAGGCACTGGATCTAAAGGTCTAGCACCTTTCCTTGAGGCAGCACATTGTAAAATGACATGATGTATGTTAACAATGTGTTTTTTACAGGATAAAGACAGACTTCATTTCCTCTTTCATCCTGGTGAGTTTAGAGGAAATCAAAAAGCTCTATCTAGTACCCCCTCCCCCCCTTTTAGAAAAAGCTACCTAGAATTCATAATAATAAAATAAGAATATTTTGTGTTCAAGTTTAATACCAGCAGTCCCCGTGAGAGAGTTGGGATCATTTTTGCATGAATAATGTCATTTTGGAAAGAAACTTTTAAAATATTCCTGTGAAAAAGTGACATGTGACAGATATCTCACTTGTAAGCATCTGTCACAGGATTGCACTGAAGGTGCGGCTGAGGCAGGAGGTTGCAGAGGAAACAGTTTCTCTGAGCTTATCAGTCTTTTCTTGAATTTTCTCAGACATGTGTGACAGAGTTTGGCTGTATCTGGCAGAAATATCTAAATCATTGCAAAGTAAAAATCTCTGAATAAACAAATGAACCATTGAAGCTTTGCGGTGATCAACGGTAGAATAGCAAGTGTGTGAAACCAAATGTTCTCATATTGTATCTGTGTGGCTGCTGCACATGCATGCAGGAATCCCAGAAAAAATTGGTGATGTGGTAAAAAAAATAAATAAAACATGTACTGTAGACTGGGCTGCACCAGCAATGAATACTTTTGAAACCTGATGAAATCACAGTTTAACTTTAAATTATATTTAAATCTAGATTAAAATTAAGGTTTGTATTTAGGTTTTATTCTAAGCCTAGATTAAATTTTATCATGTTGCACCAAAACTTGGATTTGTCTGAGCTGTTCCTTAACACACCAGACAGATAGTTAATTGTTCAGTCTTCTTCCCATGACATCAGATACTGACGTTTTGGGTTAGTAAAGCATCCTAAGCACAGGAAAATAATATGAAAATAAGAAAATACAGGAATAGGGCAGTATCTCTGCAGACAGAGCTGCCACCACACACTTATAGTGTGTTATATGTTCTGACTGAAAGGAAATATGTGTATATGTCTATACATTGTTTTTAGGGAAATGCTTATTATGCCTTTAAACTCCAGTTTGAAATGTGATCCAATATTGACTTTAATCTTACACTTGAGGAGGTTTAACTTTTAAAATGGTTGTCTTTTTGAGATGGATTGACCAAAATAATAAAGTTCCTTGAAGACAGTTAAGAGACAGACTCAAACAACTGAGTTTTATGATGCATCTCTTCTTTTCCTTCACTCCAGTTGTCAGTTGCTGTTATGATGTGTTTAGTCATAATGTGAAATGTGGGCATTTCATTGAGATTGGCACAGACCAGATGTTGGACATCTGGCTGGTAATTTGTTGACTATTCTGTGTTAAAAACATGAAGAATCAGATGTGAAACTCTTTCAATACATTTCTTTATTTACATCCCTCCATCTTGCTCTTCCATCAACACAATGTGTCAGGCCACATTTCTCAAAAACAGTAGATCTGCATGTCATGATCACAGAGACGACACACACACAGTGAAACTCTCATACTTCATATTCTGTGGTTTTCACTGATCATGTGTTGTAACCCTGGCTAATTCTCATAGGACATAAGTCCTTCAGCGTAACAGATTGGCAATTTTAACTGACACCCACAACAACTGGCTTTAATCAGTTATGTAGAGATCTTCCAACCACTGACCCACAACTAAGGAACTAAGACTGTCTGATAAAATCTGTTTTCGGTAAAAGTGGTCTGACCCAGACGTTAACACTTTAAGAACTTAAAGATGCTATGCGTCAGATTTCCAGATAACACATTATAATTCTTGAATACTCCAGCAAAAACATGTAACTTCACATATGTCAATTTGTTCATTAGACTCTGTGTTTTCTGCCCTCCAACCTGATATAACAGATGGCATTTGGTGAATCATTTTATTTAAAGCACCAGACAATGAGTGCATCCCTCCTAGCATGCTTGCTTATTCCTGAAAGGTTTACACAGACTATTATAAACAATATTGCGCCACCAAAACCTCACGTGTTTGTCAAAATTATTGCTAGAATTATAAAGTGCTACCACAATAGATTTGGCAGTGACACATCAAGGAAGAAATCTAACACATAGCATCTTAAATCTGGAAGCAAGTACATGCGTTTTAGCTCATCCAGAGGTTTGGGTTCCCAAAACATCCACTGTGAATTACACAAGGATATGTTCAATACTGGAGAATATACTGACATTTCACTGAAAATAATACAGTTGTCTTTTTCTTCTTCACATGTAAAAAATGTTTTTAAGTCTGTATTTAATCGACTGAAATTCCTGGAATGTGCTTAAACCTCATAAACTACCCTGGATGTGAATGTTTTAGAAAACCCAAACCCATTACAATCTCTAACAGGAACAACAGGAGCAACTGAAATTAAAACAGAAAATATATAAAATAAAAATGAGCGTATATATGATATGTGTACAGTATATATATTTATATATGACATGGGTTCAGCAAAGTATGTACAGTTATTTTTTTACTTTTCCTCAAATGCATAGTAACTTTTAAGATCATAAGGTATAAATAAATAAAAACATAATAATAATAAGCAACTCTGCTCTCCTGAGCTCAAATAAATAAACCTTCATTCATGACTGGCACGGTGAAATTGAAATGATCAGAGATGTCACAGGGCAACTTTGCTCACTTCCTGTGAAAACACTTTACAGGTTCCCAATCTGTCAAAAGCATCTTAGTTTCCAGGGTAATTTTCCCACTATGAGCCTCCACGTTGGGGCTGTCACTGCAGGCGTACACCAAATGAAATTACACAGCCAGGAGAAGATCACAACATTTAAAGTCATCTCCTGTTTGTGTGTCAGTCCAGTGGAAAAGATAACAAGTTTGTTCTGTGAGGACAGAGATAAATTTAGCACCATAGATGCTTTTGACAGATCACACCAATATCATTAAAGTCGGCGTCTATTCCTCTTTTTACCTCTCAGACAACTAACAGGATCTCCCACAATGCTCTCTGCTCGCTCTGCAAAGGGCATTCGGAGGAGATGGTGGTGATGTTGAGAACAGACGTGATGACAACGATGTAGAAGAAGCATTCGAGGGGTATTTCAGAGGGAAACAGGCTCTTTCATATATTTATATTTGTACAAACATTTAGATCATAAACATCTCAAGCACCATAGATAATAATATTAACAAATTATACGTGTTGCTATCCATCCAAAAAAATGGAACCAGGCAGAGATTTTTGTCTCTTAATTTGGTCGTCATCCTTGTCTTTCTTCAGTTCTCTTTCATTTCTTTATATATTTTTTTAAATAATTTTTTTAGAACATCTGTGTCCTTTCAATAAAAGACAATACTAGAATTATTTAAATAGCCCATTTGTATCCATAATTGAAGTCCCAAATAAGTATTTCCGGACTAAATTCACTACTTTAATCCAATAATACAAGCCTTAAAAATTGAATTTTTAACACTGTATATCAATGAACTTCTTCACAATTTACTCTTACATATCTCTTTAACCTATTTCCATTATCCTACTGTCATACATAGTCTCTACATGGTCCCATTGCACTCAAATAAAAAAGGATACCTTATTATAAAACACACACATTGACAAATCATTCAGTTTCTTTTAGGATAGAGCAGAACAACACAGATACAAATAACAGACAGTCTGCCTGACAGTCAGTCAGTCTGACAGTCAGTCAGTCAATCAATGGATGTACTTCACACTGGATCAGAGAAAAGACAGTTTCATTTCCACTCCTATGTGACTCAGACATCTCATTGCTTTGTGAACATGAAAAAGCCATCACATCAGGTGTATCAGGGGAAACATAGCATACAGATGCCCCAGAGGGTCAAAATTCAGGTGTGCTCTGTTTGTGAGTGAGGTCAAAGTAAAAACAACCACCACAAGAAACTAGCATTATGGGTTTTTTTTCTTTGTTTAAACAACACATAACTCTATGTCTTGGAAAATCATTTTCAAATTTGACTTTTGGTCCTTGCAGCAGGTTTGTTGTTTTAAAGAGGTTTTGGTGTTCAAGTCTCCATGTTCTGCAGGTCTTTTTAACTCTATTAGTTCGGGATCCAGTTTAAATTTAGTCACATCTCTCATCAGCGTATCATTCAAACATATAATATTAGTTTATGATAAAGTGAAACATTGACCCACAGTAAAACACCACATTTAGAAATGGCTATGAATTGAAAGATTTTCCAAGGACACCGATCTTTTGTGTTTTTTTTATTTCTATGCTAGCACCATACTTACTGCATGTACACAAATTCAGAGAGAAAGAGAACTGGTCTTGGTATTGTTGTAATGTTCACAAGGCACTTATCTAAATCATTTGTCTTTGTCCTCCTGTCTCTCTCTTGGTCAGTCTCTTTTATTAACTGCACAACAACACCAGGCCATTCTGCAGTCAGCACTCTGGATTTACAGCCAATGGCTCTCGTAAACTCTAAAAAGTGCTCTTCTGAAATGATGGCAGATGGGAAATTGTTCTTCTCCTCTCCTGCACCCTTGTCTTTATTCATCTTTGTTTAAAAAATGGCAGCTTTTGTTCCTCTATCTCCACTCTTTTCCTCTGCATACATTCCTAAATGTTCATCTGAGTCTAAGAGGAGTCTCAGCAGCGCAATTATTCACTTCTCTGGAAACCGTGTGGTGTGTTTGATGTTTCTTTTCAGACTCAGAACCGTCTGTCTGCCCCTTTGGGCAGCCTTATTTATCTGATTCAAAGTTGCCTGTCCATTAGATGCTGTTTAATGTCTGTCTCTGAGGCTGTTTCCAAGCCCTGGGAAAAAATCTGCAGACTCATCTCTCTGTTGGTGTGTTAGATATCTCTGTATATCTCCATCCCTTTTATCTCTCCATCCATCTGTCCCTCTGCCTACTTACATCGAGAGGAGACATGAGGATGACATGCAGGATAAGTCCATCCCAGTATCACTCCTTCCAACTATCCACTCATCCAATGAGATGTATTAGTTTAGGAGATATTTTCTAAAGGTGTTTGCTTAATCAGGGGGCAATGGGTCCAAATGTCGACATCTAATTGAGTCCAGCTGTGTGTCTGCTTGTCTGTCCTCCAGCTCCAACCCTTGAACTGTCTATCGATGTCTTGAGGACACGTCAAAGCAGGTAATCATCATGAGGTGGGCTTTACAGAAGTTGACTCTGGTCTCCAGTTTGTCCGTAACAGTCTCCAGAGCTTCCAAATACTCCAAAGAGTCCACTTCATAGGCCTGCTGAAGCTCAACTGGATATGGACAGACAAGCAGAGAAAAAATATGACACCTTCATAAATAACTGCGCTATGTACTTTGTTTATGAGTATGTAAGTCATGTTAATGAATATGTCAGGTGACATTCTATATTTCTTACTGTCAACAAATTCCACTAAATTAATAAGAATAACAAAAACTAATTAATCCCACTAACAATTATTGTCTTGTCTTTCTTCACATCAGTTAGTTACACTGTTGACATATGATGGATGACATATTTCTTCATTACAATATCACAAACACTGCAGTTCATTTTGATTTACTGTCATCCTGTCCTGAGTAGCTCCCCAGCTGGAAATAGTATCCAAAACTGTGCTATTTACTCCTCTATGGGGACAGTTTGCTTAAAGCTACACTGGCCAGCTGTTTCAGGAATTTACTAAACCTTTTTTTGAAAAGGATATATGTATGTGTCTTTAGGAGGAACCAGTGGGCTTGGGGACACAACAGGGTAGGGAGGTCAGAAAGTACTGAGACAGACTAATGCTTCGTTGGTTTTGGTCTTTTCGTTGGATTTGTTGGCAATAAAAAAAAATAGAATAACACCAGCCTTATGTTTTTTAAAACGCCTTTTTAGACAGCACTTAGTTATGATATAAAGATTAGGTCTCAACATTTTTAAACAAACAAAAGCACAGCAATTGACCCTAACTAAGTCCTGCCCCTTTTCTCTGTGCTTCAATAACAATAACTAACTGAAGCAAGCTACAGCTACATCATTGAAACCTTTACTTTCTCCTTTCCATTTTCCTGTCATTAGATATGTTATGTGGTGAGCTCATCTATGTTGAAAAGAAAACCACATTTTGAAGATGGGTAAAATATGTGGTTGCGGGACCTGTAAAAGTGCCCTATAGTCACACCTTACGTTAGCTATTGTGTGTAAAATCATTAGCCAGCTAGTTAGCTAGTGTTTTGCTAACATTAGCTAACTTTCAAATTTTGGTTTTCTTTTCAATATATATGAGCACACAGCATACAGGAGACAGTAAGGAGAAAATTGACAGAGGTTCCACTGGATACCAAGTTTGTTCAACTGTTACAGAGCAAAAAGGGGTGGGACTTAGGCTCATTTGGATGAAACTGCCATCACACTCTGGATATGCAGAGTGCTCTTGAATTTCAACAACAGGCTAAAAAGTAAAATAGAGACAAATATACTTGTTAACTTATGATATTGATAATATCTTTCTAGTCAGTCATCCCATAAAAATTAATTCTATCCCTGTTGAGAATAACTAGTGTAGAATAACTGATATGACACACAATCACACACATACATCCCACAGTCACACCAAGACAGTCCCCTGTCTCTGTGTCTCTCTCTCACACACACACACTCCTGGATGTATCAGGGTTCCTACTTACACTCAGTGGTCCATTTGTGTGGCTCGAGCATCAGGTGCTGTTTGGTTTGTTCCAGCTCCTTCTTCAGACACTGATACTTGGCTCTGACTTCACTGATTCTCTGCTGACGGTGCTCCAACAGACGCAGCTTGGCACTGACATACACCACCTCCTGACACACAGACGGAGGACAGACAGACAGACATGGTTCTTATTCACCTTTATTGATCTGGAGGAGTGCGGCTGTCTTTCAGCAGCAGCCTGCTTAACATTCACACAGGTACATACATTCACACCTCATCGACTCTAAGTGTGACCACAGTCGAGGACGCTCAGACACTGAGCAGCTTCACTGGAGCAGTCGGGGGTTAAGTGGCTTTCTTAAGGCAGCTGCAGGGAAAATCTATATTTCATGGTTTTCTCTCCCACCCTCTTTCCCAAAGCTCACAAGCCCCCCTCCCCTGAATACATAAAGGTTTAAGAGTAGAAACCCAAAAACCTGCACAGTGCATTCATTTGCATTTGAGTTTTACAGTAGCACTCTGTATTCTAAACCTTGGGAATTTTTAATAATTTCTGAACTGATACTTCAAAAGTAACACAGAGGGAAATAAAATGTAGATTTATTGGGGAAAAAAGCTCACTTCATAAAGAACGTAGTGCTGATGTTGATTCATTCATTTTGTGAAAATCTTTAATGTTGTGTTTTTAAAACTCAACTTTTTTTCTTAAATGGATAGTTAGGATTACTTTAAGTGGGGTTGTATGAGGTGGGTTGTATGAGGTGTATTACCTACAGTAGATGCTGGTCGACAAGCCCCTGGTTTGGAGAAACAGAGGGAAGTACCGGAAGCCAAGCAATGGCATACTGCTGTAGACAGAGTCAGCGGCCAAAAAAAGGTCCACCTAAAAAAATCTATATCAGTTGAAGTATATGCTGTATTGAGAATATTTTCACCACTGAATCTGTCTATCAGACAGCCTTTTATGACAGGAAAGCTCCTTTATAAAAGCCAAATACTGTTCTCTCTCTTGCTGAACCAGACTCCATTAGTGAAATCAGTCATTTTACCTTGCAGAATACAGAGTTGTTGGTCTACTCCTCCTTCAATAGGTTAGTTTGTTTGTGCTATTGTGTGGCTTCATTGTTAAAGGTTAAAAGTTAAAAGGTTAGTTCACATTCACCAAAGTCACAGAATAATGCAAACTAAGTAACAGATTGAGGCGGCAGTAGATGAGCAGCTACGTTGTTCTGAGAGGTAAAATTCAGATTTTTGCAAAAAAGAGTCCAGTTGCTTTTGAAGAGAGTGATATTTGGCTTGTAGAACAGCAGTTTCACATCAGAAAAGGCTGTCTGACAGAAAGGTAAAGAGGTGAAAATATTATAAATATAGAGTACACTTGAACTGATATTGATTTTTTTAAATGGCTAAATTACCTTTTGTTGCTGACCCTGTCTATGGCAGTACATTGTTTAACTTCCTTGTTAGGACTCCCCTCTGCTTCTCCAAACGGGGGCTGTGTCAGCTGAAGGTAATACACTGATTATCAATAAGTACCACAGACAACCCAAGTCTCTTTTCTGCTCCAGCTTCTTCCTCTTGTTTTCCTCCAGCAGCAGCGTCCAACATAACACTTCTTGCCTTTTGATGTCTCCCACAAAGATTATTTATCAAATCAATTTCATTGATGCTGAGTGCAATATGTCTTCTGTCTTCTGGGACTCCTTCTCTGCTCTTTGGCTCTCAACCATCTTTAATTTTCTCCCCACATCCACTCTTCATTCTTCATCACTCTACCATCATACAGTGTATTCTCCTCACACACATTGAATTTTAACCCTTTCCTGCTTTATTTGTTCCCTTGTTTGTTTCCATTTGTTTTCTGTTACATCCATTTTCAAGCCTCATGTTAGTCTTTTAGCACGCTTTAGCCCAGTTGATTTGAATGAGTTTATTTTTCCGTTCCCTCTCTCACCTTGTTTCCTCCTTTGTCTCTCCTCTTCTGCAGTCGCTCGACGTCATCTATCTCGTATACCTTGATCTCAAAGGTTTCTGTTGTTGCAGTTGCTCCCCGGATGTTTGAGGGAGCTGGGGGTCCCAGTGGGCCATCTACCCAGCATGCACCTGGGCTAGAGGAGGAGGACGAAGAGGAAGTGATGGCCTGTTTGGATGAGCGGTGAGAAGGTGAGGAGGAGGACGATTCCAAGGTCAGTGCTGGGATCAGACGACGACGCTGGAGACCTAAAAGAACAGATAAGATGAAGTCAATTGAAAAATGGGTGTTACATACCAACAGAGTTTATCATGTGTTTTCATTGAAACACATTTGTTGCTATATACTGTAGCCATTAAACTCTCTTCATCATTTATCGAGTAGCATTAATTATCCCCATTCTTCAATTCTTATTCTAACTGTGTTTCATTGATGCATGTAGAAAATCTATACATTTTTCTACAAGTAGCCTAATGAATTGTTATGAGTTGTGTCTTTTGTCAGTGGTTACTCATCATGAAATTTATATGAAAATTCTATTCTTCAAATGACCAAATAGTCATTTTACATTAAACATGTACACTACACTATACAAGCTATATTTACTGATAGAGTATATCTGCTTTTATTGAGTACATTTGATAGTTTTTATTCACTCTGATAGAGTATTTTAGGCTACATATCTGTTGTATTTGTTTTTGTTATGTCTTTGTATGGCTGTCTGAGCACACACCAAGACAAATTCCAGATGGTAATAAATTATTGAATCTTGAATCTTGAAACTACTTAATACTCAGTTGCCATAATTGCTACTACTGAGCAGAGGTGGGCTAACTTTTACTTTTACTCTTGACATTTTAACACAAATATCTGTACTTCATCATCAAAACACGCTTGTTACTTCAGTTTTAATGCATTTGAGGGGAATTATTGATCTTTGTGTGTGTGTGTGTGTGTGTGTGTGTGTGTGTGTGTGTGTGTGTAATTGTGCACCATCTTCCCAACACCAGACCAAGACCAATTTCAATCTAAATGGATGGTCCAATAACACAAAGAAAATATTATTCCTTGGTGTAACTGTCAGTGCGTATAATGCACAACAGACAAACAAGACAAAACAGACAAGAAAAGTTCAATTCAGTACAGAAACAGCAGGCAGAAATGTCCTTCAGAGGGCAACTTTTTACTTTTATAATTTCCATACATTTCAGAGCTTGTACTTTTTCACTTTAACTTGATTAAAGAAGCTGAAACAGTACTTCTACTTTTATTAGAATCTTTATTTTTTACCAGTATTTGTACTTCAGTCAGACAACTCACGCTTAGAACGTTTATTCAGCAGCAGAACATGATTTGAGTTTGGCGTCTAGGCTCCGACTTCATCACTCCCCGCAGCTTAAGTTACATAGAGATAAGGGGAGTGATGAGCAAATTCTTGAACCCCCTGTCGGAGCCTGCAGGTGGATGCTGGGGTGGTGGGGTTAAAAGAGCAGGCAGCAACGCTAGTGCAGGGCAGCAATGCATTGGCAAGCAGGGGGAGAAATGGGAGGTTCAGCAGTTTAAATAGACTGCGAGATTGGAAGTGTGCGTTTGGTATGTAGTATTGAGAATGAGGTATGTCACGTGAGCTTGGTGGAGCAGCTTGAGTTGACTGCCTGAACTAGCTCGCAGGTGTCGCCACATTTCTGCATCAGTACAGACTGTGTACAATTTTGGCACCTCTGATACTGAACAACATTAGTGATCAACTATATCTTATATTATTATATTTTGCTCAAGTATTGGCAGAGGGATGTTTTTTTTAATTGACAAATATATTCCATAGTCTTAATCTCTTTTTTATCTGTACCATTAGAGGAATAATAGTAATGTTTGAAAGTGCATGTTTGATTTCTTTCTGAGAGTTTGAGGAGAAGATTGATAACACTCTCATGCCTGTCTTGACAATATAAGGGTACTGGCAGCTCCTAGTTAGCCTAGCTGAACAAAACACTACAAAACAAAACAAACTTGTTTTTTTTTTCAGTTTTTGTATGGATCAAACAAATAAGCAATAAAAGTGATAATCAGAGGCACTGTTAGACAGTACCTTTGGACCAAGCCAGCTATTATCCTCTGTTTCCAGTCTTATTGCGAAGCTAAGCTAACATCTTCTGGCTGTAGCCTAAACAGACAGAAGAGAAAGTGGTATTGATCTTTTTCATCTAACTCTCTGCAAGAAAGCAAATAAATGCATTTTGTAAAATGTCAAACTAGCTTAAATCTAACATATCTAACATAGCTCATATTGACGGGCTCACATGGCTTAGCGGTATTTTATGACCATTCAGTTAGATAGCATGATTCAGGATGAAAACAAGAAAAAAAAAAACATATGTTCAGCTGAGCATGTGTTCATGTGCAACTCAAGTTTCCTTGTGCTCAACAGGAAACCTATAGACTATATATCTTACAGGAAGATAGGACAACATGGACATGAAAGCAAAATATTGTAAGCTGAGGAAAGAGATGGAGATAGATGAATCACTGGAGACAGACAAAGAAGAGAGAACAAAAGAAACGTACTGAGTGAGTGAAAAAGCAGAACGGGGAACAAGAAACAGATAATGGAGTGTGAAGCAAGATAAAAAGTTTAGTCTCTGTTCATGAAGCTCATAGATAAGAGCAGCAGGTCACTCTCTAATCTGCCCACTACGCTACAATGAACACACACACACACACTCAAACATGCACACACGCTTTGCATAGAAATTGCCGGCCATGTGTGCAGGAACGAGCGTTATCAGATTCACCAAGAACTGAGAGATAAGGCTCAGGAGAGAGAAAGTGGTGATTTTAATAAGGTTGCAGCTGTCTTTTGGTCTCAGTGTGGCACTGAGAGGTCAAGCAGAGACATTTGTATTTCATTACGTAGTGGGAGGCAGAATATAAGGGGACGGAGAGAGCATGAGGGGTCTGCAGGGAGGAGAAGGTGCAAAGAGAGAGAGAGCTGGATGAATGAGGTATAAAATGTGTGAGAGGAACAGATGGAAAAAAGATGAGCAGAGGAGGGGACATGGAAGAGATCTAATCTAATGAAAATCAAGCACAAAGAGAGACTCAGCTGGAGATGTGATTAACATTTCGTTCGCTTCAGTCTGTGGCATATCTGCCCTTTCTTCCTCTTACTATTTATACTCTGTCTGCTTGGACTGGGACAGAACTGTATCCCTATTGAACACATACAACAAACACAGAGTAATACTTTTTCTTCTGTCTTCTTATGACAGTTTGACAGTGAATGACTCTGAAGCAGAGAATCAGTTGTGGTCAAAGGAAAATGAGAGTGAATCCAGACTTTATGCTGCGTGGCAGCAGGTGAGGCTGCACCTCACACACAGGCATGGAAAGGGTTACTCCAATTTAAACCCATGAGGAAGAGCTGCCTCTGTCCAATCTGATTTTATGCACATATTCATCCTCATAGTTAACCAGTAGACTGTAATTTGGTGGGCACATTAGCAGCCTCTGTGTGGTGTTCTAGTGGATATATATTCATTACAGCCCACACCAGCAGATTCCTTTTACCATTTCACAGATGGGTGGTCAGGGTCACCTTTCCTACCTGGCTCCCTCTGCAACCACAGCTTTCTTCATTTCCCCCTTACCTCTTCATTGCTTTCTCATTGTGCTTTTTCATAGAGGTCTTTCTTCGTCTTTTATCAGTTCTATCTTACTGTATTTTCTTTTTTTAAAGCTTCTGCTTTAAAGCTTCTGATCACATTCTGTCAAAGCCTTCACCTCTATGGATTTCATAATAAAATATTTAATATTTAATATTGTGTCTTAGCTGTGTCTGATAGGCATAAACACATCTATGTTTATTTAGACTTGAAGTTGATCTTTTTTCAATCCCTATGTAAATGCAACGTTGGTGCTCAGTACAAAGGCACTGAATCATTATTTTTATCTACATTTTGTAACCTAGGCAGAGCAGAATGTGGTCCAGAGCCAGAGAGAAGCTCACTCTGCTCCAGTTTGTAATCCCAGACTCTCCCCTCACTATACCCAGCAGCTGGGAAGCAAGTCACAGGAACTTCTTAGACTTCTTTTCTGCAGCGTTTATTCATGGGCACACTTTGTATTTACTGCCACTAGAAAACTTCACTGCAAAACTTTAATCCATCCGCTCTGATCGCCAGCACCTGTCTGCTTTGAGCACGGCCACTGGCACTTTTTTTTTGGTTCTCTTTTTTGCTCATCCATACCCACTGCACACACACACATACACACACACACTGCCATGCTTATGCCACAATCATATGCTTCATGTCATGGTTTGGGTTTTTTTGTTAGTTATTCCCTATTTTATTTTCTAGTCCTGTTCCTCCCTCATGTGTCTTGACTTTACTTCCTGTCTGTTCTTTTCTTTTGATTAGCCTTTGTTTCACATGTTCCACCTGTGTCTGATTTGTTCCTTGTCTATTTAGTCCTATTTAATGTTTCCCTGTTTCTGTGTGAGTTCGTTGTCGCCCTTTTGTGTCATCTACTGTAGTCCTGATCTTACTTTGGATTTGTTTTCATGGACTTTGTGTTCCTCTTTTTGCCCTGTGTGGATTTGTTTGTTTTGTGGGACTCTGGTTGTGACCTGCCTGCCTTTACGTAAGTTTATGTTCATTCATTTTCTTTATTAAAAACATTTGAACCAATTCTTTGAAATGTGTTTGCAAGACAGATCCTATATAGACAGACACCTCAGTGTCATGTGAATGCTGTCATGCAAAAAATGACAAATAATAAAAATAGTAATCTTTGCATTTGTTGACTTTATGCTCTTGTTGCCACGGAGTGTAGCTTCATGACTCTCACATACGTGTAATTTAGACCACACTAACTGCTTTGTCATATTTAGATTAAGGGTAGAAATAAAACAATTATATTATTATAACAAGTTTCATGATAAACCGCATTAAAATTTCTAACAATTGGTATTATCATTTCAAATGTTAATTACCATGATAACTGTGTTTGATTACCATACATACTACTGTCCAGCATCAAACAAAGTTAGCAACAGTCTCCCTGATGCGTAGGTGCACCACTTTTACAATGCAGCAGTTTTATCAATGAAAACTGAAAACACAACACATTATGTAAAAGGACATGATGCTATTTCAAATTGTTAACAGGTTTTCAATATAAATCTGAGATTGTGACCTGTGTTGCTCCTGCTCTTCTTGCTGCTCTTGGAGCTCCGTCTGGAGGAGGTGGTGGCTGAGCTGTGCTCACTGAGGGAGTCCTGAGCTGAGGAGGTGCTTCCTGTGTTCTCACTGCTGTCTCTCAGCATGCTCTCATAGCCACTGCTGCCTCCGCTGTGGTAAAACAAGGCCGTCTTCCCCATGGCCGGGGGGAGCTCACCACTCAGTACACTGCTGTTAAAGGGAAAAATGAGATCACAGTTAAAGGTTAAAAAAAAGCTTTAAAGGTAAAATTCAGCACTTCTCACGTGGATGTACAGTCAGTGTTGATAGAAAATGTAGTCAGTTGATGCAATAAATTCTTCAGTGCATTCTACAGTACGTTGACAGAGAAAACTGAGTTTTAATGTCACTGCCTAATCAGAAACTATGCCTCTTGGCACTTGCAGGCTGATACGGCTCTGCAAGCAGTAGAACTCAGTTTTCTTGGTCAATATAACATGCACTGAGGAATTTACTGCAGCAATTAATTGCACATACCATCAACAAAATAATTTTATGACAAAGTAATAACTTAAATGTCTCAGTGAACTTGAGTCTATACCTGTTGTCACTTGCATGGCCGCTACTGCAGCGGTGTGGTTTTCTGGGAGCTGTGATCTTGCTGTAGGGAGAGGGCAACGTTTGGACCACTGCTGCCCTCTCTTCTGCCAGGCCACCTCCAGTGCCTCCTGCTCCAGCTCCCCCTCCACTGAGAACAGGGTAAAAGGTAAGAGTTTAGACCGTAAACAAATTATTTTACTTTTCTTGGCATTTTTCCATTCTTGTTCATTATAGTTGACAGTAGAGAGCAGATGAAATGAAATGTAGCCTCTGATGGAAGTTGAACTGTAAATTTTGCAGCTGGCATTTCTCATCATCAGGTACCCTCAAAACCTTTTCAAATTGCCATGTCTGTTATTCATTACACTCTTACATAACACATGAATGATGATGATGATGATGACATGATGAATGATGTATATTGCTTAAAAAGTCTTTTCACTCAATTCCCAAGTCAAGTCTGAAGTCCCAAACTTAGAGTTTTGAGTCATAAACAAGACAAAATGTAACAGTGAGTTTCCAGCCTCCTTTATGTACAAAGTTACTGAGCGGTTAATGTAACATTAGCTATGCATTACTTTGCTAATTATGTTAATATTAGCCTCCACACCTCTGATATTTATTGTCATTTAATGAATACAATTAATAACAAGCAGCCTACAGTATGAATCTTACACAGGCTGTTCCGTTAAAGGTAAAAATTAAATGTAAAAAGTAAAAATAAAACTGACTTACCTTGCCCCTGCGACTCCTCTTTCTTCCCCTGGATCTGTGCTTCCTCCTTGGGCATGATTCCTGGAACGGGAGCCTGTGCTTCCCTGGAGGAGTTCTGAGATTCGACCGTTGACAGCCCGGAGAGGCAGCTTGGCAGCCAGGCTTCCCCCTCGACTACGGCTCAAAGACTGGGTGGACCAGGATCCGGGGGCAGGTCCTTGCTGCTGCTGCAGAGAGCTCTGAACTGAGCTCTGGGGCTTAGGAGACAGATAAATGGCAGGTAGAAGATACAATGGAAGCCATGGCTGCTTGAATTACTTGTGCTGAGTAATGAATTAATGTATTTCTTCTTGTGTAAAATCTGAACCTGCACAAAGAAGCAGTGGTTCTACTTTTGTTTGATGAGCAGTCATATAGATTACAGGTGTTATAAGTGTGTTCACATAAAGTGAAGAAATATTATCCTACCTTTCCATTAGGAGGAAGGCTGGAGCTGCGACTGGCAGCTTGGCTCAAGGACTTGGTGGAGAAGCTCAGAGTCTTGGTGCTGGAGGCAGACAGACTCCTGGCTTTGGGACTACTGGTCATCAGCAGCTTACTGACAGCTGAGATTTTTGACTGGCTACTGGTTTTGGCTGGTGACTGTGGAGCGCTGCTTGGCACGGGACTGGCACTAAAACTGGGGTTGCTGGTGTTTCCAGTAGGAGAGGACACTGATCCAGCACGGGTGAGGCTGCGCCCAGTACGAGGCATGGTGCTGTCCCCCCTCCTCCTCCTCCTCCTCCTCCTCCTCCTCCTCCTCCTCTCAGGCTGCCACCCCTCTCCAGAGAGAAGCAGTCATAGTGGTGGGAACCACTGTGGGAGCTGTGGACCCGACCCAGAGAGTTGGTTCTGTTTGCGAGCTGTTCCAACTTGGCACTGAAAAGTCTACTGCTGTCTATGCTGGAGCCTCGTTGTCTGCCGACACCTGCGGGGCCACATCCAGATACCCCTGCATCATCTGCTGAGTTGCCCAGTAATGAGGGCTGGTGAAGAGGGCTGGCTGCCCTGTTCCGCTGGTCAAGGCTGGACTTCCGTACTGGTGGCAGAGGTGGGATTCCTCCCTTCTTGTGGGAGAAAAAACCCTGTTTTCCAGTTGATCCCCGACGGTCAAGTGTGGCGCGGGGACTGCAGGGAGTTGAAGTAGTGACGCCAAGATTACGGTACTCGACTCCATTGTCTAAGCCATCGTGGCGGTTGAGGCGGTGCCAGCCACGAGGAAGACTGGCTGTGCGGTGGATATCTGGGCTGTAAATACTGGTCAGGCATTCTCCCTGGGCAACAACAGCGATCATCTCACAGCCATCCACCACTCTCTTAAAGGAATCTGGAGACGACACAACCTCTCCACCTGAACTAGAGCTGCCATGATCCCCACCTGGTGATGGAAGAAGAGCAAATGAGAGAGAACATTTAGGAATTCTGTAAATCTTTTACTTTGAAACAACATTTCACTTTTTCTTACCATAATAACACAACTACCCTTTCCAAATTGATACTTTGTTTTTAAAAATGAATAAACAGCATCAACATGTAATGCTGCAGAAGGCAATTTAAACATATACAATGCCAAACCTACTAAGCCCCTCCCACCAAAAGGCATACCAAACATGCACAAGCATTTTGCTGGACTTGAAGCAGAATGTCAAGGTTGTCAATGTTGTGACTAGCTTGACTAAAATAAGAAAGCCACAAAGACAGAGACACACAGAATCTGGATGACCCTTGTTTGTGCAGAGTTGCTGTGATTGGATGGTCACATGCAAGCTAACCCTGATTGGTTGTTTGAGTTATTTCATCAAAAATTATAATATAATAATGTTACCTGCTGCAGTTTTAATAATGCTATGTGGGAAGCAGGACATTTGTTAAGCATGGGAATAAAGATCTGTACAATCTTTTCAATACAATCTTGGTAGAAGGACCTCCAGTTAGACAGATCTACCAGAGCTTCATGATGTTCATCATGAGTGCAGCCATAGCTCTGGGAAAATGTCATGTTTAAAACAAATACTTCATACTACTTCGCACAAATGAAATACATATTAATAATTATTCTTGCATCCTTGAGTCAAGATCAAGGCAACAAACTGGGAGTGCAACTGACTAATTCTTCAAACTGAATAAAAAAATGTTTTTAAGGAGTATTTGTATGTAGTAATAAGACCAAAAGACATTTTTGTTCTAATGGAGTTTCTTTATGTGTAGCACAATGTCAATATCCTGATGCCGGGGTGAAATGTTTCTCCAAGCCAAGGAACATGCAGTGATGAATCATGCACACTTCGTTCATGATGTGTTTATGACTTGCAAAGGTCATAGGTTTCACAGATTATTTTTATGCAATAAATGCAGCTTATTAAGTCATCCTCTCCTTGTGATCACTTAGTTTGAAGTCTTGAATATACTGACCAAACAAAATGTATGTATGTATATTTTATATAAAAATATATATGACAGGTGCCAACTGCATCAATATGCCATCCCATGTACCAACAGACCTGAGAAAAATTATAGGGGGAAACACTGTATGTTACTGGCCTAAACGATAAAACTACTTCAACAAAGCGGTTACGGTATACATGGTCTATTTTGGATGTGTGACGACTAACCAGGGGTGACGTTACACTCCCGGCCTTAATTATTAAACCAGTCAGGTCCTCCTTACCATCCCTGCAGATGCTCCGATGGTCCCCGGTACCAGCTCCCGCCTGACTCTTTGAATGCTCCACCTCCCTCCTCCCTGGCTTCACTTCACAAACAAGCTCCTTGGACCTCCCTTCCTCTATGCCACGCTTTAACCAGGGGTCCTCAAAGCTCATCTCACTGGAGATAGATGCTAAAAATGGTGCATTAAATTTGCCTGGGTCTTTCATTAAGCCTGTCTTGGTAGGTGAAGAGAGGATGGTCGGTTCCTGTATGATCATGGGTTTGACAGCCACACATGGGTGCACACTGATGGTGGTCTTGAAGGGAGAGAAGTTACCAGGTCCTGCAAGAATTTGGATGTTGGTTTTAGCCATGGAGGGAGGCAGTTTTCTCAGCCTGTCTTTGGTTGGCGTTCCCTTATCGCTCCCATTCTCTGACAGCACCACCTCTCCTTCCAGACTCCCTCTTCTCGGGCTTTCATAACCACCCAGTCCCTCCGCTCCAAAGGAAAGGCTCTGGTTGGGTTCAGGTTCAGCCAGGGCCTCTCCTTGCTGGCTCTGGGACTGACTGAAGCTGTGGAGAGACTGGTCCGCTTCACTGCCCATGCTGAGATCGCTCATCCAGGAAGAGATGGGTGAGCCACAGTTGGACATCACTGTGGCAAAGGTTTCACTGTCTATCCGCAGCTTGGCCATGGCCACCTACGACAGGACATAATTCAGTTGGTTATGGCAAAAAGCAATGTCCATGAAACAATTATTTACCCCTGATTCTGTAAAGCATCTTGTTAAAAATAGCTTCAAAGGTGATTTTTAATCTGAAACTTGAATTAAAAATACATACATTTGATTACCTGGTGATTGAAAGGTTTATAGACTCCCATCACGAGACAGATTGGCAGCCATATTGGCCCCACAACCCTAGCATATGGCCTTTTTTATGATGGCTATTGTTCGATATTCTGCTTCAAATCATATCAAATTAGCCATATATGTGAATATCAGCTTCAGTTTAGGACACATATCCACATGCCAAACTAAATTCGTAAATCTTAGTCAGTACAAATGCAAAGCAAGTCAGTCAGTCTTACCTCTGCCATGGCAACAACTTCTGTAACACCTGAGGTTGTTGCAGGACCTGCATGCATGGGATAATCCTCTACAGCTTCATTCTCAGCAGTACCCCCGATGACACCGATGGCTTGAGAGCCCGAGGCAAGGGCAGTGACAGAGCAGTGGTCGCTGTTAAAGCTGATGATGCTTGTTGGATGACAGGTCAGGCCCTGAGTCTCCATTAGAGCTGTAACATCAAGGTTCTCCACACCTCCAGAAACCACGGTATACACCAGCTCATCCTCTCCGAGCGAGAGAGGTCCAACTGTTCCTCCAGATACTGCCGCTCCTGAGGCTGCAAATGGAGGAGGGTGTGAGAACCAAATTTGTTCATTTCCTGTTCCTTCTTAGTGTGGTGCATATTTGTCATCATAATTCTGAGGGTTTGCATATGATTCATATTTTGCATCTCACCCCTCTTTCCTTGTGTAAAAATAGCAGTGTTATGCTGCAACTCACCATCCCTGTGCGTGTCCAAGGGTATAGGCGGGACATCGTCGTCACAGAGCGTCTCAGCTGAGCCCAGGCTGGCAGACAGAGATGGAGTTGGCTCTCGGACTTGTGGGCTCATGCCCACTGGAGAAGTCCTGGACAGCAGGGACTCTGTGGAGGACCGGCCACTGTCTGCAGCCAAACTGTCTGCAGAATCAGAGACACACATTTGGCATCGCAATTAGATTTATTTCCCGGATGTAGAATACAAGAAAATTGGAACCATTGTGTGTTGCCAATTTTGAACCACTGGTTATTATCCAAATCAACAGTGTTGGGCTCAGGTGACTCAGTATGTGACTATATTTTGTACGCCCCAAGAGAGTTACATAAACTCTGTTATCACCTTGTAAAGATCTTGGTCTTAACCAGCAATAACATTACACATACATACATATAAGAATGCCCCAAACAGACTGAACATATATTATTAAGTGGTACCATTGCTTTACCACAGCATATGAAAAACAGGAAATCAGTCAAATAAATAGCAATGTTCTAGATATATATGAACCAGAGGGGTGTAAGTGACATTATGGGCGGAAATGAGTTATATATCAGATAAAAGCTCTTTTTAATGAGTTCCTTCTACTGAAAAAAGTACAAAGGTAAATTCAAAACAGAACCAGAGTTACTAATCAAAAACCAAAAGACTGAACACTGAACACATTGACAACTTGGAATCAAAAGGGCTTAAGTGCACCCTGCTAAATGCACTATTGGTAACGCCTGTGGATAGCACTTGAGTTAAAATGACTGAATCCACATGTAAGTCAGCCAGCTCAACCATGAGAAGAAGAAAGCTTTTTACTGCTGAACAAGTGTTACCAAGCTTATTTCACAATGTTAATGATAATGCATGATTTAAAGTCACTGCTTAGCTAGCATTCTAGTTAACAGCTACTGGTATGTTTCATTATGTAGACACTCAGTTAGCATTTAAGCACAAGAAGAGAGAGCACGATTCTATCTCATAAACACAGAGAAAGACACATACTGTCTGAGGTCAATGCTTCTGTGGCCTGGCCATCCTGAGCCAGAGTGTGTGAGGACAGCGGGGGCGTTGCTGGCATCACACCCTTCTGGGTGTAGACTTTACACCGCTGGGATGGAGAGGACGGAGGCCTGAGGAAAAATACGAGGATCAAACATTATGGAGCTGTCTTCCTATACATTTAGATGGTTTATAACCCACATGTGACTCCTTTGTTGCTGCTCTAGTAATAACAGAAACATTGTCAATACATTATTTTTATGTCAGTGTTTTCATTTTTTTCTAAATGTCTCTTTTATTTAAACTGAATGAAAACAAAAAACCCACAGTTATCATTCTTGCCCATATTTGTTCGTATAATTTACCTGTAGTCTGAGGTTTTAGTCAGGCTGGCGATGCCGAGGCGTGGTGATCCTAGTGGGCGTGCCTTCCCATCAGTGTTACTGCCCACATTCAGACTCTCGCGGCTGTTCAGAGACATAATAAACAATATATCTCATCATGGCTAATAGCAATGTCTGCAGAAAACCAAGTGCTCCCCCTAAATAAAATTCACAGTGGCTCACAGTAACACCAGTCCTCACCTGTCATTCAGGTGGGAGCTCTTGGCCTTGTGCAGGGGGTTAGATGTGATGCTGCTGCTTCCTGTAACGCTCCTGGTACTGGTAACGATGGGGGAACCAGAACCCTGAGCCAGGCTGTGGATCATCGTCTGGGCCAGCTCTGCCTCTTCCACCACCTCCTTGATGTCCTGCAGTTGCTGGTCATTGGTTCTCCTCCTGGAGGCTGCTGCTGGGGAGAAGGAGGGCTGCACTGTGCCTCCTACAGCACATGCAGAACCTGGAGATGTTGGACAGAACAATGTTTTCCAAAACTGTAAAATGAGACTTGATGCTGAATTATAGAGACACAATTTGAAATATGAAATCAATGAATGAACCTGTTTTGGTTTCTGTATCCAACACAGCAGCAGAACCAGGAGCAGAAGGAGCTGAAGTTGGGACGGCTGAAGATGGACATGACTCTTGTTTGGCACCTTGTTTATTTGCTGGAATCTCCTCGAAGGGGAACTTCGAGACCTGAATAAAGGTACAGAATGATGGACAAATAAGAAAAAGGCTCTGTTCTTCGTGAGAGTACCTGAGATTAGGGATGCACCGATACCACTTTTTTTTCAGACCGAGTACAAGTACTTACATTTGGGTACTTGCTGATACCAAGTACCGATACGAGTACTTAATAATGCCATTAAAGTTCTTACAATAACTTTAAAAACATATTTTATTTTCATCAGATGCTCACTTTCTAAATGTAACAAATGTTACTGTTTCCTGCTACAAGTGTAATCATAGCTACTGTACACATTACATTTTTGGGATGTTACTTTACTGATTTTTTTGTTCCTTATTACTAAGCTGTGCAGTTTACTGTGTACATGATATATTTCAGTATAATAATTTCCCAACGTGATTATGGACTTACAGAATTAAGTTTACTGTTACAGATGGTCTTATATATGATAATTATTTCATTATCATTTACAGCACTTTAACTAGCATTTTAATTACACATTTAGCTATATGTGTGGTATCTAAGTTTCTTCTTCATGTCCGTCTTGTCTAAAGGCTAATTAGGTCCTACCTGCCATTGTTTATGGGGGACAGATATGAGCGTGGTGCCATATGCAACAGTTTTGTTTACCTCGCTGTGAGCCCTAAAGAGTGAAGTTGGGTGTACTGTGATGTCAGGCTGTTTCACTGGAGATTAAGTACACAAAGAGAAGTTGTAGTAGCTTATTACGAAGAAAAGATGGTTACAGACTGGTGGCAGCGGTGTTTTTTCTTCATCTCTGGATTAAGTAGTCACATTCAACTACTCACATTCAACACTACCCGCCGGGACTTATTGGACAGTGGCTGGCTGTGGTCTACAGATGCACATGGAATTACATTGAATTTTATGGACAGTTTCCAAAGTCGCTGCGGTCATTAGTGGATGAGACAGCGAGTCTCTTGCTGATGATGATGATGACAACACGACCAAAAAAGGAGGTAAGCATCAGCAAGCGCATTGAACTCTACGTCGTGTTGGTTCTTTAGATGTTTGCTTGTGTGTGTTTTCGTGACGTATCGGGTGTGGGGTATCGGAGTAGTTTTGTGAGTATGAGTATTAGTACATGAGGATAATATCGGACCGATACCCAATGCTGGTATCGGTGCATCCCTACCTGAGATACCTGATTGTTGACAACAATCAACAATCAATATGTTGCCTCAGTGGTGGTGAATCAGAATAAACAAGATAATTTGAGCTGCTAACAACATAAAAACCTGCATTAGTGACATGCAAATAACAGGTTTCTATACAAATATTTAATAAGAATAATAATGCAATGCCTTTTCAACTGCATTATTTTGTAACACAATTGAAAGCATATGCTTATTGAAAGGGACAGAAAATTGCCACTACAAACAGAAGCTGTGACAACAATGTATGCAGAACAGACAAAACCCTTTTTCCATTTGAATAGATAATGTGTTCGACTTGTCAAACAATCTGTCAAACCCTCAATATACCATGAAATGCAGTTTCCATCACACTAACAGAACAATTTAACTTTCCCTTTATTTACAACAACAAAAGGACAGAAAACCATCATCACCTCCTCACTGCCATCAATGCAGTCCAGTCTCTCCTGTAGCTCAGCAAAGGTGTTGCACTTCAGGCACTCAGCTCCTTCCTCTGGGACAGGAGCCAACGGCTGCCCAAGTAATGACTGCGAGGGCTGAGGGAGGGGCTGAGAGGGGCCACTGGGCTGGTCCTCTGGCTGAGACTGCACCTGATGGAGCAGAAAACACAAGTAATGTTTCTTTTCAATTTATGTTCTTTTGATTGCTGCTGATTGTCTATACTCCAAATGCAAATATATTCAAATTACCTTGGTCTGGGATCCAGCTGCCTGACTTTGTTGCTGCTGCTCTGACGTTTTAGCTCGAAGCAAGGCGGGAATAATTGGTACAAACTCTGGTGGTCCCTCATTGTCTGTCAGCTCTCTATCTGACACAGCAGCTCCGTTCGGGCCCACGTAGATAACTGTGTCACATGACTGTTCACTGCTTGAGTATTCGTCAGGGTCGCTGGACAGTCGCAGCAGTGGAAGGTCAGAGTCGGCGTCACCACGGTGATGGAAAGGTCGCAGGTGGGTTGGACGACGCATGCGACCCTCCTCACAAGAGCTCTCTCCTCCAGAGGAGCTGGAGGTGTATTGCTGAGGAGAGACAGACACAGGCGAGGAGGAGGCAGAGGAGGATGACGAGAGAGAAAATTTTCCCTTTTTAGATTTGCCGAGAGTGTTTTTTTTTTCAGACTTTAATTGGCAGTTCACACTGGAGAGAGACGGGGAAGATAGAGAAAGGAGAGAGAAGGAAGATATCCAGACAGATGCTGGACCAAAATGCAGCCTAGCCACGTGACTTAACTTAAGATAAGAACATTCATTTTATCATTCCTACTTCTATCACAAACTTGCACTTGAAGGTATCTTGTGACTTCAGTTTTTTTGTAGTTGGAGCTTTATTTTTAGAGCTCTGAAGCCTTTTTTCTTCAGATGAACTGTGCTGAAGTAAGTGAGCACAAGAAGTTAAAGGTGAGAGTATGACAGCAGCACCACGGGCACATGTGATTCAAAGGGAGAGGAAGTGACAAGATGCATGACAACTCAAAAGAAAGACATTTCAACTTGTTGTTAGGTATACAAAGCTGAGATTTTTACACAAACTCCAAGAATAAAATAAGCAGTACAATGTCAAGATTAAGATTACGAGCATCATGTAGCTGTCTTTATCTTGGACTTAAGGGGATAGTTCTGATTTTATGAAGTGGGGTTGCATAAGATACTTATCCATTGTTAGTGTATTACCTACAGTAGATGGTGACCATCATGCTCCTAGTATGGACTAGCAAAGAGGAGTCCAAAGTTAAGCAATGTACTGCTGTAGACAGGGTCAGCAACAAAACTTATTTAACCACTTAGCCACCAGACTCCCTTGGCAAAAACAATAATTTTACCTCACAGGACATGAGAGTTAGATCAGTTAGTTAGTTTGTGTTATTGTTTGAATCCACTGCTCTAAAAGGTTAGATTCACCAAAGCCACACAGTAACACAAACAAACTCACAAGGCAACGGTAGACCAGCAACTCCTGTGTTCTGGGAGGTAAAATTACTGTTTTCGCTAAAAGAGTCTAGTTGAGAGGCTTGAGAGAGAGCGATATTTGGTTTATATAACAGTGGTTGGAAAAAGCTATCTGATGGCAAGGCTAAGTAGTGAAAATATTCAAAATATAGCATACACTTAAACTAATATTGTTTGAGTAACTGTACATTGTACATTTTTCTGATGTCCACAGCAGTTCATTGCTTATCTCTCTACACCAGTACTCCAGCTGTTCTTCCAAACTGGAAGCATGCCATTTGGTATCTACTGTAAGTGCAACACTGCCTATTGCGAAGTAACTCATACTGTACAACACCAGTTCCAAAAATCTGAACTATCGCTTTAATGAACCTAAAGTTTTAGTTTTATGACGTGAAGAGAAATGTTCTCCCAGTTTCAATGAAGCATCAAGGCTGGATTCAAACTCACCACAGTGACTTTAGTTTTCTTCTTTTTCATGCGGAGGACACGGGAAGCAATCTGGATGGTGGAGAGGGTTTCTGAGAAATCTCTGGGTGAGGCAGAGATGTGAGCAATCATGGTGGTCCGGCAGTTCATGTTGCCTAGCGACTCCCTTAGCAACATGGTCAGCTTGCTGTCCCTAGTAACACACATACACTGATATGTGAGCACTAAAGACACGTTGGAAATGCACACAGTCACTCAAACATGTGACAAAACTGTTCGATTTTCCAGCCGCCCACACATATCTGACATCTGACAAAGGATTATTAATAGCTTGTTTTGGTCACAAAACCAGTCAACACTTTCTACAAGTCAGAGAGAATGCTAACATTACAAGGCTAAAATGTTCAAATAAATGAAGCTAAATGATTCAGAAGGCAAAGTTAATGGTAATTATTGATTGTGTTAATTGATTAATGCTGCTAAAACACATGAATGGTTGCTATTCCAGACTAAAGCTAACAACGTCTTAAAAAAAGAAGCACTCTGGATATTATGCAGTCTAATATTGGGAGATGATCTATGTCCCAGAGAGATTATACTAGCAGATGGGAGACTAAAAGTAGGCTGTGTGTTTAAGAAAAGATTTTCTCCTGGGTGGGCTACTGCAATCATTCACAGCCTTTTGTGTGTGAGTGTCTGTGTGTGTCTGTGTGTGTGTGTGTTGAGGCCTGCAGGCTGACAGTGAGTAAAGCTCCTCTGTGGCCCAATACCTCACGCTGCTGTCCCCCTTTTCTAAAAACACAGCCTCCAGGCATGTCTCACACACGTATGTGTACATTCAAACACGCGCACACACACAAGTATGTACATACTCCTATCTTGACCTCCTCTTTCTCATCGATGCTCCTACTCCTCTCCTCTTCCTCTCATTTCTTCTTCCTCTGTTTGCTGCCTCAGGCTTCAACAAACCCTCCTCTCTCTCCCTCAGTCCATCTCTATCTCTCTCTATATCTCTGCCTGAGATTAATGTAGGTAAATTCATGACTCATGAAGTATTCATTTGCATGTTAATTCAAGTGCTCTCAGCCTGTGCTAGATTTATTCCTTTTTTAATTTTTTCATTTTTTTTCTACCAGGGAGGACTACTGTGTGTAACATGATGCTCTCTATGATTAAATCTAGCCTATACTGAATGCAGAATCTAAATTCCTAGATCACCATTATTACAAGAAACTAATATTACGAAGGACACCTGAAGTGGACACATTGTTAAACATCCTCTTATATTTTAAGTCAAGTAATAAATGAAGACAGTTTAGATTTTCCTGGAGTGCGCTGCTCTGCTTATATTGCTAACATTAAGAATTGCAATTGTCAGACGGGATACTGGAGTATTGCACAACTGATTGTGTCCCTGGAGTGTCTTGCATGACAGGGAGACTCCAGACAGTATGGGAATGGGAGTGTCAGTAGCAAGACTGAGGGAGCTGTTTGACGGAAGGGGGATTTTTTCCATGCGAGATACACAGTAAACCAGATGGGAAATGGTCTGATTTTGGACAAGGAGCTGTACAAAGTCCCCAATTCAGAAAGAATGATGTTTAGAGAATGTGGGAAGAGGCTTTAAATCTACATGAGCATGTTGTGGCTGAAACGTGGATCTTGCAAGACTGTCGTTTGTCTGGCATCACACTGACGTGCTTGGATTCTTGTCTGGGCAAGAGCCAAAGTGTTAACTTGGTCTTGTCCTGCCTGCCCTCTATTTCTTGAACTGGGAAGCTACAAACACATTGTGGTCATGATCCAATATTTTACTGATCAACTGGCATAGAATCATCTGTTACCTAGCAACAGTGCTAAAACAGTACTGGGTTTATAGGAATAGGATGGGATCCTATCACAAAATTAATGAAGCACTGGGAGACAGGCTCAGCCTTCGCTGTGATGAAATGAATGGAGAGTTGCCAAGTTCTTAGACTAAAACTGGATTTCAACTTGTTTAATCTTGTCATTGTCACATCACAGGAATGTCAGTTACTCTGTCAGTCAGTTGGTTGGTCCATTATCTTGGCTGAAATATCTCAACAAAAATTGCCATGAAACTTGGTATAACATTCATTATCCCCAGATGATGAAACCTAATGACTTTGGTGGCCCCAAGACTTGTCCTGTACTGCCACCACAATATTGATATTTTTAATTCTTAGTGAATTTGCTCAATTTCGTGCAGATATTCAGGGATAAAGAGGGAGGATAAATCCTAATGATGCTGATGTCCCCTGACTTTTCCTTTCCACCACCAGCAAGGCCAAATTTTGACTGATCCAGTGAAAACGTCTACACCACAGATCGGCACGTATATTGGTACACTGGATGAATGAGTGATCCTCAATTTTCATTCTGGCAAGTACTTTGCATGTGAAACCTATCTATACTACTGATTAATTCAATAGTATTGAAAGCACAGATGTTACACAGTGTAAATAGACTGTGTTCAGTGACTTTTTTTCTGCACCAGTACTGTGTGCACCTAGTGCAGGCTATTTTTTGTAAGAAAAAGAAAACTATGCAGTGTGCCTAGGACATATCTTTTCTTTTTGCTAAGGCATTGTAATAAATGAACTAGTAATAGCCATAGATAATGAACACCATATAAATTTCTAGTCTATAATTCCTGCTTTTAGTAATTAAAAATTGTTCTGTTAATTTCTGTAAAATATGTAAAAGTATTATTGATGTATTTTCCCTTCACTTCTATTGCATTGGTTAAGCTATCATAAATAACAGATTTTTGATCATTTGATCATTTTATCATTTGATTGATTTAAACAAGATGACGAAGAGTGCAGCCGCATCTGTGGGAGGAATTTGTGAATATCCAAAAATATGTTTGTGAGCTCCAACAGCTTAATGACAGTAGCTTAGTTGCTAAAAAGACATTTAAAATGACTCTAACACTCCTGTCACCTGTGCCAGGACACCGTTCTCAGAATCTGTAACTGCTATTCATAATATTAATACCTAATTATGTTACTCTAAATTATTCTATTTTAATCATTCTGACATGACACACCCACCCCCAACTTCCTGCCATGAATTTCACCTATTCTCATCTGGTCCCTTAGTTAGCAGTGTAAACATTACCTGCTCATTTTCTGATTATCATTGTCATTGCTAGCATAGGATGCAGATGTTAGAATTTAGCTCAAATCACCACTGCTTTAAGTGCAGTCTCAAACAGGAGCTGGCTTTGCTATTGACTCTAGCCTTGCTTCTCTATTTTTGGAGGTGCTGTTTCATTTCTACCTCATTGTTTCCAAACACAAGAGTTACACATTCATGTACTGTATGACAATACTTTCTTTTATATTCCAAGGAATAAAAATGAGCAAACAGCTTCCTGCTGCTTCCTGCTGTTCAAAATCATCAACAGCCACATTTTTTAATGAATAGCTCGTCCTCTATATCCTAACTATTATAGCCCTGCAGTGGCACACTCCACCCACTCCACACGTCTCAAACTGACATCCATGTTAACTTAGCTGTAGCCTTTGCTCTGTGATTTGTGGTTCTGTAACTGTGTTCTCACTGTTTGGTTCTAGAGAAGTGGCAGTATTATGGCATACATTTTTAAACCAGTTCAAATCCCCTCACAATCTGACAACACTGAGTCACCAGTGCCAAACGAGACTCTGCACAGCTTTGCTTACAGCTTCAGTGTTAGGTAGCAGGTTGTTTTGGAATGTAAATGCAAAAGCTGGTGATTAAATTAACCCAGCAAGAAGTACAGAGCAGCACAGCCTTAAGGAGAGTGGAGGAGCAGGGAGGAAGGATGGAAGAAAAGAGGAATTAAAATGAGGCAAAGGTAAAATGAGGACATTTACAGTACAGTTTGGTCCATATACTGTACACTGGATACTAAATATTATTATACCAACAAACGTATTTTTATTTTCTACCAGCTAACGGTTTACTCTGTCTGCAGTCTGTATTATCTCTCGATCTCTCCTCTCTCCACCTTTAGCTCTCATTGCCAGTCAGTTAACCAGCAAAATGGATGTGATGAATATGTAACAGCAGCTGTTGTTGTTTATAATATTAAGTCCCCAAAACTTGAGGTAACTTTAGAGATATCTCATCTTATTTCCTCTCCTCTTCTCCTCCAGCTCCAGAATGCCCTACTTCTCCACACTTTTTTCTCCAAATTGTTAACTTGTATCCTCATCTTTGATTTCATCTTCCAATTTCTTCTCTTTACTTTACTCAAAGCATCTTATCACATTTTTTCCTCTCCTCTCCTCTCCTCTCCTCTCCTCTCCTCTCCTGCTCACACATACACTTGCACACACCACCTTACTTGTATGGGATGTGCTTGCTCCCGTTGACCAGGGCCAGGATTACGTTGCCAAGGGCAGATAGAGAAAGGCACAGAGGGGCTGAGCTCGGGGAAGAGTTCTCCTTGCTTTTCCCACCACCTCCCCCTCCTGCTCCTGCTCCTCCAAGTACTTTGACATCACAGCTGCCCAGGTCCAGCAGGTGGAGGCGACTGCGACCCCCTGACACTAGCAAAGTGAAGAAATGTGTCAAAAATGGAGGTGGAAAGACAAGAGAATGCTAAATAGTTTTGATATAAGAGAAAGGGTGCAATGAAAAGGAAAAGAAATGCACCTTTTTGATAATAGGGTAAACACGGGCGTTACCAGTAATACTAATTAAGTTCCCATGACAGACAAACAGAGACCTTAATTAGTATCATTGGCAGATCGGGATCTGATAGTATATCATAATATATGGTATAATATTAAGCAGTAGCTGTACATATTTACACAGTTTTGTTGCTTATAGCATCAATACTTAAACATGGACTTGAAAATATGCACTACTAGGTATGAATAAGCATTAAAAAGCAAAGCAAACAACAAACAAGCAATTTCTGTAGTGCTCTTTTCACTACAGAGTTAGTGGTTTAGACCAGGTCGACAGTATACAACTATACAATGTACTCCATAGACATTTGTCTATATTGAGGGGTACATTTGGTTATTTTTCTGCATTCTGTTGCATAACATAACATAATGGGAAACCTTGCTCTCTAAAGGTTAAGACTGTTTCAAAAATGTAATTATGTGTGCCAGACATTGCTGAAGGTATGCTGACACTACCCCTACCCCTGCATTATCACCCATTTATTTAGACATGAGTACATGTGTGAATTAATCTGACCACAGAATCTATATAGGGATTATACAGTCTGTGATAAGTATGTGTACTCCCTGCAGAAAGAAATCTGATGCATAATGCCCCTATTTATCCATAGTATATGTAAACAGATTGATTTGTCTATCATTATTATGTGCACTCACTCCTTTCTTTGCCTCCCATATGGTGAAGCAGTATTTTTATAGTAAACAGCATGTTTGTGTTCTAATGTGACTATCAGATGTAGGAGTCGCAGCAGGCTATGTGTGATACAATAACAATAGGACTAATAGTGTAGTATCTGCAGCAGTAGGTGTAGCTGTAATAGGCAAGGCAAGTTTATTTATATAGCACCATTCAGACACATCAAAGTGCTTCACAGGGGCATAGAAATATATTAAAATCAGACATTAAAAATAAATTGAAATCACATTCAAACAAAAAACAAAATGCAAATAAATAACAACTGAATAAATAACAGTTAGAGGATACTAAAAATTTATTTACTTAACTGTAAAGCTGCAGAAAACAATAACATTTGAGGGCCTGATCTAAATCAGCTGACACTTTTAGCAGATCTCAGGTACTCAGTAACTTTGTTCCAGAGGTAGGGAGCATAGAAAATAAAAGCTTGTTTGCATGTTTTTGATCCTAGGAACATTGGGTAAACCTGTTCCAGATGACCTAAGTTGTCTGGGCAATTTGTAATATACAAGTAGTTCAGACATGTATTGTGGCCTGAGACCGTTTAATGATTTATAGACATGTCAGAGAATTTTTACACCACCAATACACCAATAATAACAGTAATGACAGTGTAATAACAGTGTTTGAACAAACAGTACTTACTCCCTCCTTTGCCTGTCTTTTCCATGCGATACTGGTATATGTGTAATGTAAACAGCATGTGCGAGTTCCTATGTTCTTCCTCAGTGGTGTTGGGGCGTTGGCTACTGTGCCGAGCTGCTATTGCTGCATCCAGAAACCAGGCTGCCTTCTCTGGGGTCGGAGCACGCAGTTCAGACTGATTCTGGAGCTGGAACGTGTGTGGGAAGAGAAAAACTGTGTGAATATGCCTATAGACATAGATAAAGAAGGGCAGAGAACCAGACAAGAGGGAGGGTAACGTTAATTAGCTTAAGGGGCTTGGTTTACCCACCAAGAAGTGTCCAAACACAGATTATATTGTGTACTGATGATTCTGCATCGACAGGGCTGACTGTCATAATCAAATAAAGCATTTTCTAATTTGTCTGCAGGTATGGAAGACAGAGATAGAGGGAAGCAGAGCTGAGTGAGAGAGTGAGGGGGAGAGAGTGTGTGGTACTGCAGGATATCATTACTGATGAGATTATGTCAGATTAGTTAAGGATTACACAGATGTTCTTGTATCAGACCCTATAATCCTATAAACATATAACTGCAGCCACACGCACGCACACATGCGCGCACACACAAGCTCACCCTCTGTCACTCAGTCGTTTTGGCACTCTTCTACATAGACGCACACTCAGGCTGCTATGTCGTTGCTGCCTCAAAATAATTATAATGGTGATGTAGGTATGGGACGATATGAAAATTTCATCCATTACCTGGCAAAAATAATTGCAGTTCACAATATTATCCCGCTGATCAAAAAATTATGCTTAAAACTCAAAATAGCACTAAAACATACTAAATCACAATATATATATTGCATCACAGAAAGGACACACTTTTAGTGAGAATCAAACTATCTTAAATAAGGTAATCCTAAATCGTACAGTCCCACTGAATAAATAAAGGATTAATAGTAGCAGCAATATTGTGTGAGTCTGTTCTTTCTGACATGATCGTTCCTGTATTTTTAAGCCAGGCTCTGTGTTTTCACTTCTCTGCAATGATGTCATTAATTGCATCCAAATATATAATTTACCCTTGCATTCACATTAAATCAGGAATTCAATTGTAGGATCGTACATTGCTGAGCTAGAGTCATTCATGTGAATATACTGTATTCACAATTATCACAAGTCACAAAATCCTGATGAAATTCACCATGATCAACTCAACTTGATTGTTTTTTTGTTTTGTTTTGTTTTTTAAGAAGAAAAGTGACTTTAATAGCATATGAAAGCTTATATTGTATCTGCTGTCCCAAGGTGTGTGTGTGTGTGTGTGTGTGTGTGTGTGTGTGTGTGTGTGTGTGTGTGTGTGTGTGTGTGTGTGTGTGTGTGTGTGTGTGTGAGTGAAAGTGTGCACATCTCAGGCTGAGACAACAGAGACCTGCCTGAGGCTAAAAAAGCAAAGGTAAAGCATATTGATACAAGTCCTGAGGCAGTTCATACACATGCTCACAGAACTGAATCTACAGCAGCCATGCCACAAACTACAGTGTCTTTAAAGGGACAGTTCACCCCAAAATCTAAATGACATATTTTCCCTCTGGCCTGTACTGCTGTTTATTCATCTATATTGTTTTGGTGTGAGTTGCAGAGTTATTGGCCATAGAGATGTCTGCCGTCTCTTGAGTACAAATTGCTTAAAGTGCCAAAATAAATGAATGAATAAATAAATAAATAAATAATGAAATGATTAATTTATACAGTTGAAAAACTCAAAAGCAATTTCTCTTTCTAGAAAGCATGACCTACTTACTCAAGATAATCCATAGACCTTGTAATGAGCAGTTTGTTAAGGTACTACTTTCTTCCTAAAAGTGTCATTTAGTCCAATTGTATTTGATATGTATTTTAGATATTTGATTTTGGGTTGAACTGTCCCTTTAAATGTGTTCATGTCCTTGTTCATATGTTTGTATACCTGCATGCCACAGATGGGGTCTTCACACAGGTAGACTCCAGGTGACTGTCCATCCTGTAAGCTGCCTGTTGCGACTTCAGACAGCAAGTCCTTAAGGTTCTCCTCTTTTCCCCAAACCTGCACACACACACACTAAGTGACTACAGTGTCTTTTATTTTCTGTCAAAATCAAATTGATCTATCACTAAATTTAATCTAAAGGGGAGCCAGCCTTCATTATTAGGAGAGAGAAGGCATTTCTTGTAAGTCAACAGTTAAAAATTTGTTATTCTGCACTGCTAGCACTACAGCTGCTGCCACCACTTCTGAGTGGCTCCTTTCTCAACTGTCTGTATCAGTAATAGCACCTGTTAAGCTCTGCAGGGAATATTTCAAATTGAGGTCTCAACAGCTACACTGACCTCGACTGCAGAGACGCGAACGGAGAAGCGAGCTCCTGTTTTCTCCTTCCTCTCGTTGATGAGCTTAAACAACCAGGATATGGCACAGGGGATTATACCCAGAGTCTGGAGAGAGTCATCACGGCCAATCATTGTGTAGGATTTACCTATAAGAGACAGACAAGAAGACAAAACAGGAGAAGGTTAACAGAAAAAAAGATGAAGAGATGTATCAAAAAGAACATTATCAGAAAAGACTCCCAGGAACGAAGTGCTTTGTATAAATAGACAGTGTGTGAAATGTTTGTGTTTGTGCTTCGTGATGTGTCCCTTTGAGCCACAAGATGATGATTACCCCCCCTACACACACACACACACACACACACACACACACACACACACACACACACACACACACACACACACCCGCTC
>JAJHUR010113405.1:0-16364 GCA_027495735.1 Lutjanus campechanus | reverse complement strand
AAAAAAAAAAAAGATCTTGATGTTCTAGCACCTTAACTAACCCATCTCCAGACAGCCAACAGGGCTAAAACGCCCCCTAGGGAACACATTATTTCAAGAAACTGTGAGGGGGGGAAGAAAAATCTCCTGCAGATGCTGAGAAAGAATGACAGCGGTGTGAAGCTGAATCCCAGGGAGAGGTCGAGCAGCAGCAGATGTACATCTCAGAAGTCAGCTCTCATCTTTGTCAGGAAACATTCCTCCTATGCCCTATCCTCAGCGGATACAAGTATGTTTTTTTTTTATTAGACATGATACTATACATGTAATGAGCATGTACGCTATGTGGACAGAGTGAGAGTGAGATTTGAAACTTGTGAAAAAAAAAAATAAAAATAATCAAATGAGACTATTCACGGGAGGTTGGGGCTGCTGAAGATGGGATAACTGACTGCAGCTGCATTATGTGCTCCGCTGCCATAAAAAGTAGCACAAGAAGGGGAAAGGTGGTCACCATGGAAACAGGCTTTGTTTGAAAAGCTCATGCAATGAGGCGTGTCTGCCCTTGTGCGCACCGATCCGGTGGAGCCAAAAGGCATGGCGAATGGAGAGGAGACATGGCTAAAAATGAGAAAGCGCTGCAGTGCCGCTCTACTGGGTGGGGGGTGGGAGGTGGGTATTACTGAGCCGGCTCTGCGATGATAATGGTGCACGGCAGTAGCAACTAGTTAGCGCTGAGGGGCTGATGTTGTGATGGGATGTAAACCCCCAAAGGCCTGTTTAAATCCCCTGGGAGTCACAGCTGTGGTGTTGATGCAGAGAGAGGATTGGGATCAAGAAGGTCTGAGAGCAACCTGCTGCTGGCAAGGAAACAGACACTGGATGACTTTCAAGACCGAGAGCAGCCGCAACACTCAATGTTATGATTATTACAATGAAAAATACGGAGCTACAGCAACTAGCAAATGTGCTAACAGCAATTTTAACTTATAATGTGTTAGTTTAAGATTAAAGGAACTGTTCATTTAAATTGCTATAAAAGAAAACTTTCAAAAATTCAGATGTCTAGCCATGCAGATATGTGATGCTCAGAGATTTTCAGTTCCACCCCAGTAAAATGGAGGTAATTGGAAATTTATGTGCGCTGCTCACGACAGCAACATCTCTTTCCGGAAACAAAATCCCAGTGACCTTTCTGTAAAGCTACAGAAAACAACAGTACTTTCTACTGAAAAAAAAAAATACTGCTGTAATACTAAAGTCTGTGGTTAATCCAAAATAAGAGGAATACTTTTTCCAGAAAGTGAGGCTGCAGTTGATTTTTCCTTTGTAATATTTCAGTCTTATCAAAATCTTTTTTTTAAAAAAAGAAAGAAATCCAAGTGTTTGTTGTTTTATAACTTGAGCACTTTGAGCCCTTGCAATATCTGTTAACATCTTGAAATCACACATATTCTCTTAAAAAGACTTTCATTTCTGATTTCATTGCAATGCGTGTTGCTGTATTTCATTTTCATTTTGTGTAAATTATCTTTTGGTTTGGTTTCATTTACTTATAGTGCTGAAATGTTTTAATTTTATTATTTTTTTTTTCCAAATCAAGCCCTTTTTAACTTTTCATTGAATTGTGCATTACGACTGAAGTTAAGATGAAAAAGGAACAATGAGCCTTTTCAACCTTTTTACATCACATCTCTGGGCATTTTGTGCACATATTTAACAATATATGCCAAAAAACACACACACACAAAAAAAAAACAATTTCTTTGTATTTTTATATCAATATCATGGTGAATCCTTTCATTTTTTTTCTTTCTGTGAAACAAAATATGACGCATGTTTATGTGCCACCTCAAACCTTGCCTCTGTTTCTCCAAAACACCAGGTTACAGCCCACTGGCTAGAATTTATTCATTTTGGGGAAAATGGCATTTATGACAGCAGATTATGCTCGAGGCATTTTACAACTAATATTAGCTACATGGTGCATACGATGAGATGTGGGGCCAGGCTTCATTGAGCACAGCGTTCAAGACCCGCAAGGAATAAAGTTCTGAGGCCATTTGCTAAGTTTCCTGATGGAAAGATGGTTTAGCTTGTTGCAAAAGTAGATTATTTCTAACTGCTGTTAGGTCTCAGGTCCACGGTGTTAGGAGCCAAATCCAGCAGAAAAAACACCTTTGCATTGTACTGTTCCCTGTCGACAAACCTCTGTCGATCTCAGAGGCTGTGTTCTGTCCCAGTCCCGCCGCATTCAATGAAAGCCACCAGTCCAGGAAGAGTCCGTTTGGTTCATTTGTCATTTTAGTTTTTCCCTCAGCAAACTCCAACTTCTAAAAAAACACCATAAAATTCTGTTTTGGGCTCAAAAAAATGCCAGAAAGTGGACCTTGAGTTAAGATTTTTTCCCCCCAAAACCTTCATGTGACATCCATTGCTACATTTGAGTTGTTGTTCATTCAAGAAGAGTGATGATTTATGAAACTGTGAGTAGAAATGCGAAGCAGCTTGGAAACAAAGAGCTGAAAGGACAAAAAACAATGGAGCATACACATGAATCCCACAGAGAAGATCGTGGTGCAGAGAGATCTCATGGAACATGCTGATGATGAGCTGAGAAGGATCATATCACAAGAGGCCGGCCGAGTATGTTCTCCTACTGGTTGTATTTATACAGCTGACAGCCAGAGACAAGAGCCTCGGGGCCTCTGCTCTTCAATTCTGATAATTAGATACTGTTCAAACACTTGCATCAAACCCATCATATACAAAAGAATCAGACTAAAGGACTTGACTGACTTGCAGTCAAACCCACATAATTACAACACTTAAGAACTTGCTTTATGGAAATGACTTTCCAGCCTGACATCTTGGACAACATTTCTTATTTTCTCATTAATAATAGACACTTCAATTTGCTCAGTCTCATCATAATTTGCTCATTAGATCAAAGATTCAGTCACAGAAAGGTCAGAGCTGTCTGCCGGTACACAGGATCACTCCTTTTTTTTTTTTCCTCAAATGAAAGAATATGAAATGCGAGGAGAGCGCTGCTAATTTACATTCTGTTTATGCAGAGCAGTGACCATTAGAGCCTGATCATTTTTCTCAGCTCAAGGTGGCTAAAAAAGCAGCCACAGAGGAATAACTGTAGAGTGGATTAGTCATTTCGCCAAAACCAGACTTAATGTGCATGCTGCAGCATACTGATGAACGAATGTTATATTTTACAGTACGAGTGTCAAAACTTCTGCAGTCATAATGACGTTAGAAATATTTAACAAAGGACTTTTCATTTTGCATCAACACACATCACTGCCATGTTGTTCACAAGGTATGGTAGCGATTAATCCACTATCCATTAATCACTGTTAATAATTCGATAAATCAAAAACATACTTAACAACACAGAAGCCGAGGAATGTGCAGTGTCAGAAAATGTTCTGTAGGGTGGAACAATGATCAAGTGTCCCTCAGCTGCTCTCCATGGATGATAAACAATCGCTCCCTGCTTTGCTCACTGTATATGTCGTGAGTATCCAGTGTCGGCGATTCCTTAAAAGCTAAGTAATACTGTGGCAAATCCCAGTTTAACTATCCCAGTTAAACCAGAGGATCATGCCAATACCAAATTTGGAATGTCAACCAAACCAGATGATAGCTGCTAAATTTGTGCAGGGCTGGGAGGCTGCGCATTAAGACAGCCGACAGCACCGCTGCACTTTCAGCGCTGATGCTCAGACAAGCGGTTCTTTACAACATCAAAGTAAAAGTCAGTCAAGTAAAATTCCCTCTTCTTGCAAATCCAATTTACTGGTGGAAGTTAAATGTTTAAGATTCAAATGATATCACATTTAGTTTGCGGGCAAAACATAATGTCAACATGTTTTTTTTTTAATGCATTATTAATATTTATTTTTTTACTAAAAGGAGTGGAAAAAAGAAAACTAATGCTCCTGTTCTTTAAGCTGGGTTGACAGCAGCTGGCAAACTGGGCCCTGGTGCTGAACGCTGGCAGAGGAACAAGAGACAAAGTAGTAAAGTACAAGCCATGGATGGATAGTTTGTTGACGTGTTGAAGTGGTACTGATGCACACCAGCATCTGAGTGACACCGAGTAACATTCTCAGGTAAGTTTATACGCTGGTTATTGTGCTGCAGCTGAGCAGCTAATTAGATATTCAGCTTTCAAACTGACGTTAGCAGTGCACTTTTCAAAAGGAGAATGTAAGTTAGATAAGAGACGTGACCGTCTGCAGATGTGAAGCTGATGTTGTATACAAAGATTTGATTGGCTGTATGGAAACAAGTTCTCCATCTACGCAGAAATAGGGGAACCATCATCAAACAAAACATTAAAATATACATTTCTCCCTTTTAGTTTCTTGTACATCCCTAGGGACATCTGTTCCACCTGAGCAGGTGTTCACAGCGCTCAGTTTACTCCGATCATGTAGCAAAGACAGGATAACTATCCTACATAGAAACAAGAAGACTGGAGTCTTTTGTTGTTTACTTGGTAACAGCTTTTATAAATTTCAGCCTCATCCCATTTTAATAATAAAGGGAAAAAATGGTTAGGCTTGTTTTAACTGCATGTTTCATCTAATTTATGTCCTCCAATAAAGCCTGGGTGTTGTGCAGCATTAGTTGCTGTTGTTTAATATTTTCAGAGGACACAACAAGTACAAGTTAATTATTATTTTGGTATAATAACTCAAAGATATTTGTTTCTTTTCTTGCCACTTACCCAACTTACTGGCATCTCGTGGCAATTATGGGCCACAGTAGAAGTTAAAACTCTGCCATGACGGAAAATGTGCACGTGTTGCATCATTTTTTTTTAATGATTAGCCAAACATTGATTGTTAACATGTCCAATAACTGATAAGGACGTCTCTTAATGTCTCTTGATTATCTCGCTGTGAATACTGTTTGTCTAAGAATAACGCCATGCCAGGAAAATCTGTAAGATCTAAGCACCAAAGAAAAGACAGGTACACATCCTCTACATGTCCGCTTCTCTCTGTTCTGCTCGGTTCAAAGCAAAACCAGGGAAAAAAAGAAGACTAAAGTTTGGGTATCAGTGTGTGTGATGTCGCAGCGGTCTTTGGGCACCTTGTTGGGCTCCCAAACATCAAAGTGACCATTCACATTCTGAGGTGCTTCACTTTTTCTTTTCATTGGCCATTAAAGAACACCATCAAGGGGATAAAGACCTTGTAAAAGACATGTCTGTGAATGATATGAGAAGATGAAAGCAGCACTCTGATACTCAGCTTGTCCCTCCTCCTCTCCACGTCGGCCTCACAGAGAGGGAACACACGCTACACAAACTGAATTTACTGCTCAAACACAACCAATAAGATGACTGTTTTTCAGAAGCAGCATTCAATAAATGTGAGATATCACCTGCCGATCTGACACCCAGGTTTGGGGAGTAAGAGATTACATGTAACGGGATTACATAATGCAGATACAAAAAACGTAATTGTATTCCATTACAGTTACAGATAAAAAAAGACAATCAGATTATAGATAACCTTAGTAAAATGGGGATTTTTATAAAGATTACAACTTTAAAACAGACACACAGCTGCCAATTCATTATCATGGCCTCTGGTGAAAAATGCTTCACTAGGCGGAAATTTCTGTCTTTATTAAATGAATCGATCGATAAATTGTACACAACAAAGGAAGGAAGAGCTGGACAAACTAATAAACCTAACGAGAAACATAAAACACTTAGAGTTGCAACAATTAATCTTAAGTGTTATTATTTATCAACTATCAAATTGATTCATCGTTTTGCATCATTTTTTAATTCAAAAAAGTCAAAAAAATCTCCAATTTCAGCTTCTTAAACGTGAATATTTTCTGGTTTCTTTACTTCTTTATGACAGTAAACTGAATATCTTTGGGTTGTGGACAAAACAAGACATTTGAGGACGTCGTGTTGGACTTTGAGAAGCACTGTGTAACGTCTTTCACCATTTCATGGACCAACGAAATAATTGATTAATGGAGAAAATGGCTGAGAGATCAATCGAAAACATGTCCACATGTTTGGACCTATTTTTCAAGAGACAAGATTGTGACAGGATTAATTAATCGATTAATGGTTTTATGTCATTTTTTAATTTTAAAAATTTTTGCTGTGGACAAAACAAGACATTAGAGGACATCATCTTCAAGGTCTGATCAACATTTTTCGCCATTTTCTGACATTTCGTGGACCAAACAACTAATAATTGAGAAAATGACTGACAACAGTGACGGAAAATAATCAAATTACATGACTTTAATATTGTGATAATTTATGTTACTGATTTTTTTAACAGGGAATTAGTAACTGTATTGGAATACATTTTTAAAGTAACCCTACTAAAACCACTTCCATGTGTCTTCAGAGGATGGAAACAGCTCCCTGTGGCTCCTCATGCTCTCCTCACATGGACACAAGTCTAGGAACTATTACACCTACTGTTCAAACTGTACTATGTCCTTCCACGCATGAAGGCTTTTCCTCTCTTTTCTATTTGTGTAACCATGAAAAAGCTCAATGGAAACAATTAAAAATCGTTTGTTGTAGGAGGAAAGTGCGGATGATTGACAGAGTCATTTTTGCGACTGTCGGATTGAAGCCTTAGCTCCACCGGTCCTGGATGAAGACTCCAGAAAACATCTTGTGCCTGACACCTCATTCATCATAGAAAAGGGAAGAAATATGATATGACAGGGCCATCTGATGTCGAGAGAGGATGAGCTGAAGAGACAAGCACAATATGGTTCAGCAGACGGAGTTCTACGAGTCCACGGCCCTCGTTCTCTCTGCATGCAAAGTCCCACCCAGCTCTGAATAATCTGTGTGTGTGCGTGCCGGGTGTGTGTGTGTGTCAAAGGAAATGATCAGCGTGTCGCCAAAAGTGAGCTGAGGGTTTGTTGAGGGAGGCTGCATCCCATTCTCCGCCTGGTGGGGGTATCTACAGAAATATTGTATGCTCTGAAAAGAATCAATATGCTGGATGTGAGCTAATCTTCTGATAATGAATTTATGTCTGTCAGACTTCCAGAGGAATCTCTGCAGGATGGAAACGCTGAATGGTTGAGTCAAAGGCAGCGGCTGTGTCTACAGGGAATGTCAGTCAAAGGGGGGGAAAAAAGACATGTAAGTCTATATATACATCCGCAGTTGTTACCAGACTTGACATTTTTCGCCTCAGAGGCACATTGTGTCATACAGTGTCAGTTTCTACAGAAGCAGGATTTTTTAAATCAATTATGCAACTGGTGCTTTATGTATTCTGACCTCTACTTAAGGTTGTATGTATGACAGTGACTTTATGATGGTATCAGTGACAGATGGGTAAAGTCAATCTTAGCAGCTCGGGATGACAAATGGCCTGATTTTTGCTGAAAGAAACCAGCAAACACAACCTTTACTCTAAAAGAGAAACTTGGATTCAGAAGGTGTACGGTTGTAGCTGAGTGCAGCTGAGTTTATTTTGTTTAACTGTTTATTGGACGTACAGTATAGCGAACGTACGCATCGTACATAACGTAGGGAACTCACCGCTCACACACATCTCCCAGCTGAAACTTTGGGACAGACACACGCAAATATATTCAGTCTGGGTGATAACGTGATATACGATGTGGCACTATTGTGGGGATGACTATTGGTGCTTTCACAAAACATTAACACAGTGATTTTTTGATAAAGCATCAGTAATGTGGATATGATGACTATGTGGGTAAAGGCAAATAATAGAACAGCTGGAACAGCTGGGTAGGTTCTGAAAATTACATCATTTTGCTGTAATGCAGCCTTTAAAACCAGGAAAATACTTACTTATACCGTGTAACAATACAACGTTCTCTGAAACCTAAGACGATATCTAGTCTCATATTGTGATAGTCAGCAGTCACCAGTTTTTGGGTCAATGGTGGCTGTTTGGACCATTTTGACAAATTGTCCAAGCTAAGTGTATTGGACAATTGTCTCTGGACAATGGTGGAAGAAATACTCATGTCACTTCACAAAACTATATAAAAATACTCCATTACAAGTTAAAGTTCTGCAATCAAAAAACTGTACAAGTAGAGCAATATTATGAGCAAAATGCACTTAAAAAGTGATCAAGTACTTTTTCGACAGAAAAATGTCCCATGTGACTGATATATTAATATATGTGAAATTAGTTTTAACAACTTTATGTACAGTTAAGTAGTTAAGTGCAGTGGTTCCCAGAGCAGAGGAGATAAATCTTGGGGTTGTGAGATGATTAAGAGAAAAGTTCTGTGACTCAACTCCATACTTACTTTTCAGACTACTTCTCAAATCTCTGGTTTTTGTGAAATTGCCCATCAAAGACGTTGAAATGATACCATTTAGAGGGGAAATGTCTCTTCAGTGGAACTGCTATCAACTCAAAGACATTTGAATTGCAAGGAGCCCCAACCAGACACTGCTTTTTGGTAAGAGGTGACAAAGCAAAAAAAAAAAAAGGATGTAAACCACTGGTTGCATTTTGTTTGTTTTATGTAAAACAGTCTGAAATTGAGCTTGTAACTATAATTTTTAAGAGGGAAAAACACAACAGTTCCCTCTGAAATGCAGTGCAGTAAAAGTATAAAATAACATCAAATGTAAATACATAAATAATGTACAAGTATTACAAAACTGTTTGGTTTGTTCCTTGATTTTACTGTATGATTTAATGTTTTGTGTTTATTTTTGAAAGTATCCAAATAAACTGAGAAGATCTGTGTCAGAGTATCACTACACATATTACATGTTCATATTCATGCAACCTCTGATAGTACTTACAGTCTGGCTAAGCTTTACATAGTGTTAGTGCTATTCAGGCAGAACAGTGGGTGGTAAATGGATAACCAGCATGAGGCCTTGAGATCAAAATCTCTTTCAAGAGACTCCTGAAAATGGCAAAACAGCAGCACTATTGTGCTTTTCTTTGGCAGACATTAATTCATTTTCTGGTAGGGGTGGTTTATTTAATAAAACACTGGAAAAAGAAAAAAAAATAACAACAAAAATGAACACAAAATCCCCTCTGAACTGATATATTGAAGCAGCAGAGCAAAAAAAAAAAGAGGGGAGCAAAGAGAGGAATGCTGTACACCTAACCAGCAGTCATTAAGCAGTGATTCCACTGGGGCATGATACCACTTACACTAACTCAAAACCTGACCTTGCTGTACAGTGTGTACAGCTGGGAAAACATCCACTCCAAATTTAAAAGACCACAATATATTATCGTACACTGACATGGGCGGTGTTGTTGGGGAAGCTAATTTGAAACTGTAGTCCGTGCAGCTACAAGCTACTCTTCATTGGAAGTCATTTATCTACAGCAACACCACACCTTTGTTGAAAGTAGCAGGCCACTCTCTATGTTATTAAGAAAAATGAGTGCGATAAACTGAGGCTAAGACACATCTCCTGAAAAAATACTAAAATATAACAATTCATTCATCAAATTACCCCCCCACCCCACCCCTCAGGGGAAAAAAAGCCTATATCAGAAAGTTCAGTAACAGTGTAGGTTCATAAATTAAACAGATAAATAAATGATACTGAATTAAATTACACAGCCACCTACAGAAAATCAATACTAGTTGGAGTGTCCACTATATTTAGAATATTTTCAGAGCTTCACCTTGTCAGACAGAATTTTCCAACAGGAAATCCACTGTTACATAAGACAAATATCAGACTCTCTCGCTCAACCAGACTTTCGGTATTTCAAAAGGGTATTTCGGATTCACCTAAGTCACACAATAGCTCAAACTAACAGATTAAGGCAGAGGTAGGCCAGGAATTCCCATGTTCTGTGAGGTAAAATTCCTGTCTTTGCAAAAGGAGTTTGGTTGAGCGAGAGAGAACAATATTTGGCTTATATAATGACAGTTTCCCACTGGAAAATGTTGTCTGACAGCAAAGTAAAGTGGCAAACCTAAACCAATACTCCAGCTGCTTCTCCAATCTGGGAGCATGCCGACCACCATCTACTGTAGCTAATACACTGACTGTATACCTCATACAACCCCAATTCAAAAACTCCAAACTATCCCTTTAAATGTATCAAACCAGTTCAGTGGGACTGAACTGGTTTGGTAAGTGGCTCCTCTACAGTACGTGTAGCATCACTACTCCCTGACACTACAAACTAACACTTATACTGTACCTCTTCAAATTGCACTACTTTTAGACACCTCTGAAGTTGTCCTTTTTGGGGAAAATAACAGTTCCGAAATGTTGGTAAGCTTATCTTAGCAGTTCATTTCTGCACAGGAGAGATTATTTGGAGTGAGCTGAGTGATGAGCTGTTTGGCTCTGTCTGAAAAGATCCTTTTCCACCCCCTAATTCCCCTCAAATAATAACATTCCACCCCTGTGGAGAAAGGCCTATGAGTCACCAACAGTGTACCTCTGCTTGTGGCGAGGATGCACTGGAGAGACGGCGCTGACAGGAATCATAATTTGCCACTTTCCAGTGAAACGACAAGCGGCGAAAGAGAGAGGGAGGCTGAAGTAATCTACAGAAACAGCCAGAGAGTGTGATGATGTGTGTGCAGGTATATCTGCGCGTCAGGGGAAAATTACACATTAGGGGATGACTAATGGCTCATTTGGGATTAAAAAAAAACAAAACAAACAGATCTCATATTGTCCTACAAATTTAAGATTTCCCACAGAATTTTTACCCTTGGCAGAGAAGAAAACTCTATGGAAAAGCATTTAGACTCTCATAGGACACTAAAACTGAAAACCAGACTAATAAAATTCTTTTAGGTGAATTAGCAGCTCCTTATGGACTAGTGAAAAGCCTCTGAAGCTGAAAAACGAAAACTCCATCGTGAAAGATGTTGGGGGCAATAAATGTCCCATTTACAACTTGCCAGATATACCAAAACCAACATATCAGTCTCTTTTAGAGCATATATGCTGTCACGCTTACATGGTCGGGTGTAAACAAAGTTTGCCCTCAATTTATTATGGATATGATGCTTCTAAGTGTGCAGTTTCAATGCTGGAATCATTTTTATCCAAGCGACAAATATTATCAGAAAAGCTTAAACTCGAGGGATGTCATGATCATGTCTTTTTTTTTGCTCCAACTCCTGATCTGAGTCGTTAAATATTTAGCATCTGATGATGCACAGCCCAAAATGATATTTAGATTTTCACATGATACAGCTGCATAATGTAAGATATGTAACATATCCACGCTAACATTGCTTGCAGATGACCACAGCCTGTGTTTATAATGTTAATAGAAAGAGGTGAACGTTGATGATGTTCGTGGACGATATCGTCCCACCTCCCCTCATCCGCCCTAATGGTCATTTACAAACATACGGTCAGTGACTCTCAGTCCAAATCAGGCCAGCAGTTCACTTCAGCTCACTTAACTGCCAACAACCGACACAGAAGAAAAACAAAATACCATCCTGTCACTGTCCTCTGGTTCTGGTGGCACAAACATGTATGAACAAGTCTAATGAAGCTGATAGACGGAGCGTACGTGTTTCAGGACAGCAGAGCTGATGTTCCAAACGTTTCATTGATTTTGAGACCTGATTTTAAATACTTCAATAACACGTTTCTGTGGTGTGAAATACTCAGAACACACATTTATTGTTGCTTTACAATATCTTAAGTGACATTTTTGACAGTTGGTGTATCCACATTGCAATGGGTTAGCATAAATAAGGATTCACAATGGACTGGAAAAAAAAAAAAATAATCAGGTCCTAAAGTTTATATCAGCTATCTCCAACTGGCTGAGCAGGTTGCCAGTTTTTTTCATTTTTTTTTCATTTTTTTGTCACTTAATATTACTAATTTAATTATCTGTCTCTGAGGAATTGGTGAGACTCTCAGTCAGCTGCACAGCACACACCCACTGAGCCGAAGAACAAGTGAGAGCTCGACAGCCCGTGGAACCAGAATATTTCCACATCTAATGCAGTGAATTGAGGATTTATTTTGACCAAACCAGAGTTGGTGATAGTGAGTTTTATTTTGCTTTGGTTTTCTGTCAAGTCTGAACGGTGCAAATTTTACAAGGAGTTAATAAGGTAACTCAGTCTAGCTAAAAGAGAGAAACTTAGATTCAAGAGGTGTGAGGTCGTATTTTATTGTTAAATATGGAAGATAAGTGTTAGAATATTTCCTTTCTAGACACTTTGTGAGCTTATCTTGTTGAACACCGCAAACGTACAAACGTAGTAAATTTGCAAACACCTCGCAGCAGAAACTCAGGACACACACTTAAAAACCTATAAAGCCTACATTCAAGAGGAAATATTTGTTTGTCTGCTTAGACATTTTGCTTTGAGTCATCGTCATGGGGTATATGGTAAAACAAAATCTATCTGTACGTAGAAAGAGAAATCCTGCACTCACCTCTGGCACTCGCTGGCGTGGAGGACCAGGTCCTGGTTGTTCTTAGCGCTGACGGTGAGCTCATGCTCTGTTGGGTTGAAGATGTCGAGCAGTAGGTGACACTGGCGGGTGCTGAGGACAGACACAGAAACAAGAACTGAGTGTACAGCCAAAATCCTTTATGTTCACTGAAAAACTCAAATCAGGGTATATAAGATGGCATTTCTGTTTACACTTATTGTGATTCAGCCCTGTCCACCATTTTAGACAAACATTTATTTATGCATTATACACACACACACACACACACACACACACAAAAAAAAGCTCACAATCACCAGAGTTCTATAGGGGAGTCTGCTGCCCATGGAACTTATGCATAATGACTTGTTAATGTGTATGTGCGAGTTTATACTTTATGCATGAGGTTACAATTACTTTCTAAAAATACACGGCCACATACACGCACACGGCAAATGCAGGAGATCAAGAGAAGACACGGTGTGAAGTACTCATCAGTCCTTGTCATAACATCAAAGGTGGCGGCGCTTTCATCAGGCCCGCAGACCTGGCTGGAGCAGGCCATCTCCACATCATCCTGCGCCTGCTTTTCTCATGCAGATCATAAGAGGGCCAATTTGTGATTTAGATCAAGACAGGAGAGATGATGCTGGATTTTCAAAGAGTTAATTTTAACCCCCAAGTAGGTGTTTTGTTTTTTTTTTCCCTCCTGGTAATGATGGATGAAAGAAATGGACATCTCAGAAACAGAACAGACTGTCCGCTGCAGCCAGAGTGCTGTTATATTAATAGTTTGTGTAGGTGTACAGGAGGAGGAATGTTTACATTTTACATATGGTATCAATACTTGTTTTAAGGAGTTGGGCATAAAGGGTTTGGATATACTTAAAATCCAGCCTGTCTGTTTCTGCAGTTGATGCTGGATGACGTGGCCATAAAACACGTTAAAGAAGCCATTATTTACACACACTGTTGCAACAATAAGGCTACTAGAGTTGCAAATTAATTACTAAATTAACCACCAACTATTTTAATAATCAATTAATCTGTTTGAGTCATTTTTTAAGAGGAAAAAACGGCTAAATTCTCTGATTTCTGCTTCTTGAATGTGAATATCTTTTGCTTTTTACAGTAAACTGAATAACTTTGGGTTGTGGACAAAACAAGACATTTGAGGACGTCATCTTGGACTTTGGGAAACAGTGATCAACATCTCTGATGTTTTATAGACCAAACAATTAATTTGATTAGTGGAGAAAATGAGAGACAGAGTGGTCGATAGTGAAAATGACTGTTTCAGTAAAGTAGTGTTGTCACGATATTGGAATTTATCATTTCGATACGATACCTTGAAAAATATAAATATTCGATGCCATTTTTGATACCACCTGGAAAAACTGACTCAACATTGAGGGCACAACATTTTAGATTTTTACCTAAAGATAGATATAACGAGGTTCTAACAGGACAACAAATGCAGCAAATGAGAGCTATGAGAAGAAGACAGCATTGTGGGTAAGTGAGAGGAGGCGGGGCTGTGTGGGCGCAGCAGAGGTGTGTGTCAACTGGCTGTCGAAGAGAAAAGAGAGCGAGAAAGTGCACCTGGTACCAGAGTATCAATACTGTGAAAAAAAAGAGTCTTGAGAGCATTTCAAACATTCATATTTAATGTTTCTTGGTATATTGATATTTTTGACAACACTGAAAGAAAGACCTATTTTTCAAGTCTTTCCTCCCATTTTTTTTTAACTGACAGGATTAATTAATTGATTAATACAACCCTCATAGTGTAGGACGTGGAACTAGCTTGTGCATATGGCTGTTTAGTCATTAAAGGGACAGTTCACCTCTAAATCAAAAGTACATATTTTCCCCCTGGCCTGTAGTGCTATTTATCCATTTTGGAGTTTGGACATGTCAGCCGTAGAAATGTCTGCCAACCCTCCAATATAATTGAACTAAATGACACTCGACTTCGGGTGCTCAAAGCCTCAAAAATACTTTGGAATAATTCAAAACCTGTGTCTGTTTTCAAAAATCATGACCTGGTTACTCAAGATAATCCACAGACCTTGTTGTTAGCAGAAGGAAAGAAGTTTCAGTAGATTTTATTGCAGAAAGAAAGATGAAACTGTTCACAAGGGGTATGGATTATTTTGACTGACTGGATCATGATTTCTGGAAAGAGACGCTGGTTTTGAATTTTTCAAACTTGTACTTCTTTGGCTCTTTGCGCACCACAAGCCGAGTATCACTTAGTCCCGTTACATTGGAGAAAAGGCCAATAACTCCAAAACTCTGCATCTCACACTAAATACATCTAGATGGATAAATGGTGCAACAGGCGAACAGAAACATATGTGTTTTTGATTTTGGGGTGAACAGTCCCTTTAAGTTTATAGACATTATTCTACAAAATTCATGAATAATTCATAATAATACACTTTATAGACAATCTCTGGTTCTCTTCTATGTAGACTTTGAAACAACTTTCACATTTAAAAAGGAGGAAAATGTAAAATGCTCCAAAGCAATTATGATAAGCAGAATCAAACTGCAAAAGCAAAGACCTGACGTAACAACGTGTCCTTTGTACAAATTAAATGCTGTCAATCACCGCATCGTCCCTCCAGGTCAAACTGAGCCCCCCACCCCACCACCACCCCCCACCTTCTTGCAAGCTTCTTCCCTCTTAAATCTCTGGGTTAATGGATGCTTAAGTTGAGTTTGCCCAAGTCCCTAATAAACTGCTGTGGCAATTAAAGGAGCATATTTTTTAAGGCCTACCCATGTTTCTTTAATTGTCTCGTTGTCTTTGTTGGCGGACGTGATTAACGGGCTGAGTGGGGCGAGGTACTGATTTATGGGCCAGGGCGTTTAGCTGAGGTGATCAATCAGACCTCCCAGTTAAGAAACCCCGGCTCATTGCTCATGCACTAAGTACCCGAGATAAACTGAGGGAAAAGAGCTGGGGAAAGAGGCACAGACAGCGTGGATTTGCACCTTCTGATAAGAGTTTCCACAGTCTGAGCCTGAAATGATGCTGAACACTGAGGGACAACTTCATTCGAGAACTGTCACTGCTGAGGCTGCCACAAAATGTCTGTAGACAAAAGCTGAAGATTGTGTTTTTGAACTAGAGGGAACTGAATCACGACACTGAATCATTTTGATAAGTATTCTGCTGAGCTGCTACCCAGGGCACCGAGATCTAAGCTAAATAAATAATTCAAAACCGCCAATAGGGTTTCAAACTACTTGTCTCCATTTCAGTCTGTGAATTTTTAAATCCCTATTTAAGAGCAGAGCGAGGCGGAGAGGGAGCAAAGTTATCCCAAGTGTTTCAAAGTGAACACATATCGAACCTGCGTCTCCTGCTTGTAGTGTACAAGGCAAATCATCCGTCAATGCAACATCAATACTGCCGCCTTATGTGCATTTAATGAAGCACAAACGTGGGCTGCATGTGCTGCATGTGTGCGATCATAAATAATCCTGGAAGTGTGTGAGGCAGAGATGTTTTCAGGAGCGCAAATTACGAAGTGAATATGACTTTTAAGGAGAGAGAAGACCTTTACTACTGATCATTTCAGTACCAAAGGGATACACAAAGCGAGTTAATGAATGCCACTGTCTATTTCTGAGGACTCTACCACACCAACAAATGAACCGTGAGGTCAGCATTTCGCTATTATTGATTTGAAGAGGACTCTGTTGCAGTGGAGCGACTCTCTAAACCTGGCGCCACACATCTCTATGGCAAGACCACAAAAAGACATCAATACAAAGCAGACGGATGCCAGGGCCACAGTCTGAGCATCTGTTGTTCCTGCATCGACGATACAGAGCGAATCGAGCCACTGACACTGGCTGGGCATTAGCTGGGTCCGGGGACACTGTTATTGTGAGGTGGTGGGTGGTAGAAATGGAACAAACTGTGGGAGGAGGCCCA
>JAJHUR010113404.1:5546-18322 GCA_027495735.1 Lutjanus campechanus | reverse complement strand
AGGCCCCGTTATCACGTACACGGTTATTTTTAGAAACGGAGAAATATCCCTTCGTTTGCACACAAACGGAGAATTCGCCTCTGAAAACGATGCTTTTTAAAAACTCCGGCCAGAGTGGAGATCTTGGAAAACTCCGGTTGCACGTTTGCATGTAAACGGAGCAAAACGGAGAAAACGCAGGCAGTAGATGTCACAGTATGCACTCGCGTCAAAAGTGCGACCTATGTTTACATGTTGCTATGGTGATCATGGATTCGCAGCAGACATACACGGGTTCGTGTAAACGCAAAGTTTTCTGTAAACAGATATGTGTGCACGGAATTATTTTTGAAAACGGAGAGGATGAAATGTCCGTTTCTAAAAATAGCCGTGTACGTGTAAACGGGGCATTAGTGATGAGACATGAAAACAAAACCAGTTGAAAACAAACTAAGAGTTGGGATTCCTGACGCATATATGGTATTACTGGGGCATTAATTATACTAATTTACAAGTATCATGCACAAGCACTCAAATACGCACAAGTGGATCATTTAAACCGTTTTCTGAAGTTACGAGCGTTTGTCAAATCTGATATGGTGTGTTCGTACGAGTCGTGTGTACCAAAAAAAAAGGTAAGAGAAATTAAGACAAGAATACGAAAATGTTCTTGCATGAGGCCCATTAGGTCTTCTAATGTGATGTTTTTTGACTTGAAATGATGAGTTGAATAAACTTACTGTACAGAGGTCATTAAATGATAAGCAAATTGGCAGATTTAGCAGCAAGCAGGGGGCCTCATGCATGAATCGTTAGAATGAACAGATTTGATCTTAAATTGTTCATGCAAACAATTTAAGAACTTTTGTGGCATTCAATCAATCAATACTTTTGTATTTCCCGTTTGTTCTTAGGTTAAGAACAATACGAACAAAAGCCAACCCGTGTTTTGTGCTGTGAAATATTGATAATTATGAAGAAAAAGTCATTTACTTAATGAAAACACAAGAAAAACTGTTGCAACTATTTATTTATTTTAAATGTTTAAACTTAAGGTTACCGCGATAGATTCTTAAAACCTGTGTGCCGTTCAGGAGCCTCATTTCAAACATGAAACAATCTAATCCTCCTCATCTGCAGGTACTCGCTGCCATCGCCTTCCAGAGAGAGTCTGTGATAAGTCTGACACGTCCCAGTCCTCTGTTTAACCGATATTAAAGCCGGATTACTCCCAGATGGACGCGCACACTGACAGCTGTAGACACCAAAGATGCCGTGCATTCCCCAAACTTCTCCAGTTAACACCGCAGTTCATCCATTTTTCATGCATTTCCTGTTTTTGGCTTTGTGCCACGGAACCATCTCAACATCTGCTGTCCTTCCTCAAAAGGTAAAAATCCATTAAATAAACATCCAAATAATATTTGATGTGCAGAATCTTGAACACAATCTTGCTCCAATCCGCTGCTCTGTCTGCTAAAAGTTTCTTTTTTTCTTTTTTCTTTTGCTGTCATCCAATGTCATTTTCTTTTCCTGTCTTTTCTTCTTCTTTTTCTAATTTCACTGTGACCTGTGAGATGTCAGCTGCTTGTTGCTTTGCGGTTTGCACACGGCACTTGCAGCCTGCTGTGGTTTTATTGGATCATTTCCATTATGCTAAGTGCAAACTTCCTGCCACGCGTATCCAATTTAAGATCACGCGTGATTCATCAACACACTCAGGTGGGTAAGAACAGACAGACAGGCTCATGTGTCAAGAATCCCACTTTTTTGACTTTTGCATTTTCCTCCTACTGCTTTGTTTAAGAACAAATACAAAAGAAAAGTAAGAAGAAAAAAAATCATGCACGAGGCCCATTGAGTTAAAACTCTCCCGAGGCCCTTTGTTTTATAGTTTGAAGAAAATACATTGAGGGTTGTATATACATGAGTATTAAATTCAGTACCTACCCTCTTACACTTAAAATTTAATAAATTCAATGAGGGCAGTTTCACATATTGGCTTCATGCTAATTCTGGAACAAAGGAGCAGCTGCAGCTGTGAGTAAGAATTGACTTTTCAAACTGAGAAAATATAAAAGCAAATCTCATTTATCTATGTTTATTTGTTTCAGATCATTACAAAATTGCCCCAACTTGTCTTTTCAGATTCAATCAAGCTAATATTTTAAGGTAGCCTGGACTTTGTTGAACAAATAGGTTATATTTACAGTGCACAGAGCCAACACTACATGGTTGAAGCACTGTTAGCAATGCAGACTTTGTGCTCAGTGACAGAAGTAAGACATGAGCTTTTATTTGTTGCTGGATTTGAATCACAAGGAACTGAAGGCTTGTAACCCTCCACTGTGGCCACAGTGAATTACTATTCTGCATCCAGTCATTTACTGTTGATGAAGTCGACTGAGTCATCTGTATTTATTTAGAACGCCGTTCTGGGCAAACTTCCATCATCTCTCTACCTGTGTCACAGAGCTCATTTTGCAATCATTATCTCGGACGGCAAGACATATCTGAAGATGAGAAATGGGAAAGAATGGCTTCACGTTTTCTGCTCCGTGCAGCCACACTGGAGTTGGAACTTAGAACAAGCAATCCATCAGACGGAATTACTATTGTAAATGCCATGGTAAATGACTCCTTTGTTCATCACATTTCTTACTAGCCTTAATTTAAAATCGTTAAATGTTTGTAGCATTGTTAAATTTGTGATTTAATTTTATCTGGTATTGTCTGCAACTTGTAACGCTGCAGTCTTGGTCAGGTCTGCCGGGCAAAGAGGTTTCCAACCCTCAGTGGGACTTCACTGGTTAAATAAATGTCAAATTAAAGGTAAAATTAGAGCAACAGAGAAAAAAAATATTCTTCAAGAAACCATTAGATAAACCATTGCCAAAATCCTCTGCGGCCAAACCTTTAATCACAACTCTGATTAACACGCAAGACTAATCGTGCCAATGACGAGATACAAGATATGTTCCGATAAATGTGACGGGTCACCAAATACAGTGTAATACCTGTTAAACTAGGTCAATAAATTAAGAACGCTGCATAATTTAATCCCAAAAAAAATAATACAAGAAAATAATAATAATAAAGATAAGCGCTTCTTAGTCCATTATTGTCAGGGGTGGGACATATACAGAGATGATGTATTTTATTTTTTGAGTGATGCTATTTACGAAACTTGGCTCCAGACTATTAGACCCCATGTCAAAGTACCAAATCAAATCACTACATCAGCCCCAAGTCTCAGAGGACAGAGGAGCTGAAAAGATAAAGTTTATTATACAACAGTTAGTGTCAACCAAGTAAATTTGATTGGATAAGATGAATTACAGATAATATAGAGTGTAACAGCACTGGGACTTTTAACTACATGTACCAGTCGGCTTTACAGGTGTTTGAATAGACTAAGTGCTGAATTAACTTTACTCAGAGGTAGAGACAGGTATTGATATGTCTTTATTTTTGATGACAACGTGTGTGTTGGGGGGGGGGATTTTACTTCGCTTGACTGCTTTAGCCACAAGGGTCAGTAACATTTCAAGCTCAGTGACTGATCGATACCAACCGTCTGTGACCTGACTTCAAACTTGAAAGCTGTAAGTTTTTGTTTTATGTTGTTTTGGTGTTTATTTTGTAGGTTATTCTGTTGAATCGGGCATTGGCATGTTGCTGAATGTGGCTATTCCCACAGGCCGGGTCATTCTTGGACTAATATCGAGGGACATGTGGGAGATATTTTTCCTCGTTTATTTGTATTTATGTATTTGTTTGTTCTTAGCAGTGTATAAATAATCAAGTTGAACAGTTTTAATAGATTTTTAACAAACAAGCGTAGTTATTTTTTATCGCTGTAGATGTGTCCAGAGTGACCAAGGGAATACATGTGTACTCCCATGAAGATAGGAGAAAATTGTAGCGCCATTGTTTTCAAAGAATAAGTAATTTCATGGAAAGTACCAAAGACGTGAGATAATGGTGTCTTATCTATCTAGAGGAAAATTGATGCTGGGAGTACACTCACATTAAGGCCCACAATAGGAGGAGTATGTGATGATATAAAAATGGATGTGGAGCTGAGACAGTCAGTTGCTCCGTGACCAGCTTGGTTTGCACGTAACCTTTTGAATTAAAGATTAACCTTTTTCATTCTGAACTCGTTTGGTGTGGTGAGGAACCTGAAGACACCTGACGCGGCTGAAGATTTTTCAGCCACAGTATCGCAACAAGAAAACAAACGGTCCAACTGCAGGAATTCTTTTGCTGGGCAACGTCGTGTAACTTTGATTAGCACCGACTTACACTACCAGGTAGAGTGCACTCAGTTCACTGTGGCTGATTTAATTCATCTAGAGATAAAATGCCGTTTTTAATCACTGGAAGCCTTAGATTTTTTATTTCATCCTATTATAATTTAACAAGACTTTGTATGTAAAAAAAAAAAAAAAACTTTTATGGCTGTAATTAATATTTAAATTAGCAAACTGGACATAGTGTAATTTAAAAGAGCTTAATCTTTTTCTCTTTCATCCTCATTAATAATTAAATATTTGGTCATTTACGGGGAAATTTGTAAGTTTCCTCCTTTAAATATTTGCTGCACTACATGCAGCCCTAATGTAGTAAATATCTTATGTTTATACTAGTTATATTATGTAGAATACTAAATAGAGATGGAACGAAAAAATTCCCTTGAGAAAGCCTTACCAACTGTTTGTGTTGTGTGGGTGTACCATAATTTTAATGATGCGCCATGAAGGTTTTTAAACATATCACAATTTCTAGTTGTGCCCTTTTAGGAAACTTTGAGTATTCATGTACCACTCTATCCTCCTCTGTCGTGTTCCGCTTCACCCCCTGCACTCCACCGGCTTTATGTTACAGGGACTCAGTCATTAATCTAAATGCGTTTCAAGCGGAATCAGTTCTGCCACTAGATGGAGGTCAACCCTGTATGAAATATGTCCCTTCTGTTATGTATTGCTGCTGCTGTGTGTGTCTAATCATGAACAAAAAAAAACAAAAACAAAAAAAAAAACACCCCAGACGTTCTGTAGAAAAAAAGTAAAAAAAACCCAAAAAAACCATGAGGCTGTTGCCTGTCACCACAGAGCTCAGTGTAGAAAAATGCAGCATTTAAACGTCTCACAACAACATTCATGCTTTTTTTTTTTCCTGTGCATGTTTTTTTTCTCGATGGTCTAATATGAAAACATTCCAATTCCTGCTGATGTCTACGGGCATTAAGAAATGACATTTCTTTAGCTGTTCCCTTGAGTCTTGCCATTTGAGGGCATCAACAATCAATACATTTGTGCTTACCCGGTGCGCAGCTGCTGCGGATAATAAGGCTTCAGCGGGAAACATGGAGGGCCAGGATGAAGGACGAGCAACTCTTCTATGCCCTGTGACAATTATGAAGGCCAAGTGTTGCACAAGCATGCATAGCCCTCATTAAATACTGCGCTATTCTTGTTCACCCAGACCCAAGTGGACGGGAGGATTTGGATGCCTCTTAATTAGGAAAAAAAAAGAGAGATATACTGCTGTTTTGGGGACAGTTGTGTCTGTCTATGAATCTATGTAAAACCTTAGTGGTAGCAGTATTGATTGCAGGTGTTACAGTGTTTTTTATTTGACTGAAATCACACGCATTCCTTTTAGCACACAGTAAAGCATGTTTTTTACACTCTGCATGGTTCAGTTACTCCATAAGCTGCGTGGAGAAAGAAGCATAATTTCCCACAGTGTTTCTATAGTAACGCTAGATTAAAAACAAAACAGGAAAAACAAAATAAAATGGTACCTACTTGCCAGATCCTGTTGAACCATAAGATCCACTGTGACTTACCGGAGTGCCTCCCACCCGCTGAGAGAACATGACGAGGCTGCAAATGAAGGGCACAGACTGGCCCCCGCTCTGCTGCTGCGGATCTGAACTCCCCTGTGTACATCACTGTCAAAACAAACATCACATTAAACCTACTGTAGAAATACTCCGAAACAGTGATCTAATTTAACTGTTATCAAATCAAGTTATTTAATTTTCACTTCTGCCAACACGAGGACAGTTGTCACAATAGGACTGGAGACAGCAGCAGACAAATTGAATGAATTCAATTTATCTTTGTACCAACTGTGTGGTTATGTGGATGTTCCTAGTGAGGACAGATATATATTAAAATGTTTGCCTGATTTGTCCTTATTCCAACAAGGACCCGATGTACAGCCTTCATCCTGTACAAAAAAAAAACCCTCCAATGTAGTTTTGTTAGAGCTGAGAGAAAATGTGAGCACCTTGAGGCGGAAATGAGCTGCCTTATGAAGTGCTGTCTAAAAAAGAAAATCATTTGCATCTTCGATATGCTGCGATAGATAGATAGATAGATAGATAGATAGATAGATAGATAGATAGATAGACTCTATTGGAAAGGAAATTTGTTGCCACAGCCTGTACGGAGCCTCACATAAATGTGTCATACACCACAGTCTAGCGGTCACAGAGGACCTAACACTAATCCCTGAGGAACACCACAATGATTTGCAAATGCAAATTACCAGAATATAGTAATCTGATATTCTTCTAAAATACCAGTAAGATATTTTTTTTGCAGCTCATGGGATGCTCATTAGATTAGAATACCATTTTATTTCAAATTCTGCATGAACAATGGCATTTTAATGTTAGTTTGATTTGAGATATTTCAGTGTTTTGCTGTGGACTGCGGCTAGCAAAAAGAAAATCTCATACATAGGCTATATTGATTGGGTGAAGGGTGACACTTTCTATAAAGCCATAGTATGAAGCCATAAGTAACTGTCCAAATGTCAAAATGTCACAATTATAATGCATTATAATGTCAGTCACAACAGAATTGGCCCCAAGTCGCAAGTAAATCAAGTAAATCATCTATGATGCTGATGAAAGGGAAGGAGGAGTACGAGTTCCTGTTCAACACCTCAGCATCCATCATCCCATCCCAACAATCACAGAGAAGGCAGTCAAGAGCTTACGCAAGGGTTCTGAAAGCTCCCTGAGGGACCAGACATCCGTCCAGTCGACCCTCACCGAGTTGGATTGCTTGCTGTAATCCCTTTGGATCAAAGTGAGGACCAACAGAAGAACCAAACTACATCAAATTTCTCATCAAGGCAGTGCATAATTTAGCTTGCAAGCCCTTCAACCCTGAACGCATGAAGCAAAGCCAAATCACCAGAATGACCACTGTGCTCTGGGCGAGGAACCCTGGAACACATCCTCAGCTGCGCCAAAAAGGCACTTGGAGATGGAAATCAGTCATCAGCACAGGAACTGATTGGGCAACCCTCCAAGCAGACTATCGCCTTTGTTAGTGCCGAGGAGCAGCCGAAATCAGCCAAAAAACATATGCAGGCATCCTGATTTCTCCCAAGGACTGGCAGCTGTTGGCAGCTGAAGTTCCCCAACCATTTTGCTGCCACCACCCTGCGACCAGACACTGTCTTTGTGCTGGAGCTGACGGTCCCATGGAGAAGACCACTTGGAAGCCTTTGAAAGGAAGCTCTCCAAATACACAAGACTGGTCAGCAACTATCAGCAAGCTGGATGGCGAGCGAGGTGGTTCTCAGTGGAGGCTGGTTTCAGGGGATTTGCAGCCCGCCCTTTTGCCAGAGCTTTCAGTCTTATGGGGATTGAGGGAGAAAGGAAGACAAGAGCCATCCATGGTACCGTTGTTGCAGCAGAGAAGGCTGTGATTCAAAAGAGGACAGCCTTGGAATCATGGTAGCTTGCCATCTGGACACAAGGTGGGGTCTGATCAACCCTGGTCACCTGAGGAAAGACTGCTGAAGAATGCTGAAAGACCTGATCACCTGAGATGTGACTTGGGGCACCCATACATGTACATACACAGCTATAACGTTGATAATGAAAGTTCATTCTTTTGACTTTGGATGTTATAATATATAACAAAAAATCTGGAGTTGTTATTTCTCCATCACTTAATGAAGAGTGAGATGAAGTAGACGGCCTTGAGTTAAGATTTTTTTCTGTGTGTGTGTGTTTAGCTCTTGCAGTCTCCTATGGATTTAAGATTGTGAAAAAGAAAAAGGCAGTTTCTTCTAAATACATTATATATGTTAGAACATAGTTGCTGAAAACATGTGAAGACACTGAGAGCTATGTAGTGCTGAATTATGGAGTTAGACCATTGGGCATGTGGGCAACACTATATAAACCCCACAAACCAACACATAAACCAGACTTTTCTGTCTGTCTTTATGATCATGAGTCTGCACGGGGTCTTTTATTTTCCTGTCCCTTTGATCTGCTTTGTGCTAATTGACGGCATTTGTCAAAAATAGACTCGGCGCGTATTTGAAGCAGAGAGCCGCTTCTGGGATGCGCTGAGGCACCACTGGTGGAATCACGAGCGTTGTATAGAATAGCAGCGATCAGCTCTGGCTGACGCGGGGCAGCCATAACGCAACGCAGCCACGCCTGGTGGACTGAAGTGTTTCAGAGCAGAGGAAAGTCCTCATTTTATCATGATTTTCAGACCTAATTTTGTATGCTTTTTCTTTTTTTTAATCATTCAAAAATGGTTTATTCTGTGACAAACTCAGAGCACATATTTATTCTTGCTTTACACCAACTTTAAAATAAAAGAGCAGCAAGTATTCCACTTAGCTCTGACAGAGGAGGTTTTGTAACCACGACAGCTTGTGCCAAGAGGCCCTTTGTTTACATTCATTAACCTGACTGAACGAAAAAGGTTATTTGAGAACATATTTTCTCTACAGTAACACAGTGAAAAGGTACAACAACAGAAATTACATAATGTCTTTCTGTTTTATGTACCATACCTGGATATTGCAAACTTTTACTGGAAAATTGATGTCTGGCATCACTGAGGTAATTGCTGAGTTATTGAAAGAACGCAAAGACATGACTGAATGAGGATAACAGCTCTAAGGATGCTGCACACAAAGATATGCCAAGTCTTCTTCCTCACATAATTACTTCATTACATTATATAAACATTCATGAGTGTCACAGACATCTAATTTTTATGAACAAAAAGTCAGCGCATATTTGCCCTGATTGCATTACAATGTTTTCTAAATATGACTGCACGCATTCATTTTAGGTTCTTCTGACATTTAATTGAAAGAAAGCTGGGTTCTTTTAATAGCAGCAGAATAGCTCCTTCATATTGAAACAGTCCAAATGCCAGAGGAAAGAGACTGTTTTGACCATTCACTGATGGGGCTGCGTCAGGGTTCAGCTCCTTCAACAATGAGGATTGTGATTTTAAATGTCATTGCCGGCGTGAAGCAGCATTCCCGCAATGTGGTCCAACTGGGTCAAGAAGCATTGTGCTCGCATCGTCTGCAGAAAATGCACAAGGATAACAATGGGCAGCGAGCGTAGGCAGCCTATCGTGCTCATGACATTGACTATCTCTACTTTCCTGGAAAAAAAGAGGAAAAAGACAATTTATATTCCATCATTTGGCAGTTTCCTTACACAACAGCAAATATGGACATCAGAAAGTAGTTTCTGAAATGTTTGAGCCTATTTCTCTCTTTTTTTAGCAGGCACACTATGCAGAAAATGGAACTTAATTGAATAAAACATCAACTTTTCAAATGAGTCGCTGCCTATTGCAATCTCCTTGGAAAAAAAAGAGACAACTGCTGAGCACAACTGTCCTCCAATTTCGGAGACAGAAAACATCAGCGGTACAATTTTGCTACAGTTAATATCTCTGTGCTTGACTGAGCAGCGCCCTTGAATAACATAAATCAATTATCTGTGAAACGTTTATTGTATTTCAAAAGTGTTGAGAGATTAATGTCTTTCTGTCAGCCTTAGAGTCTGACTTTGACGAGTTTGATCTAAGTCCTATAACAGCAAAGATTTCGAAATACTATCAAATATATATGAATCTCTGATAACGGTTATTTGCATATAAAAAACCTTTCTGCTCCAGAAAGAAGATTCACTTAGTGAGGACTGTACTCTGCCGATGGATGCCTCATCTACAAAGTGCTACCAAACTCCTAAAATATTCTCTATTGTGGAATAAATTATTAGACTAAGATTAAAAAGAGTGGAATATTCTGAGCAAGAACTTGCAACACAATGTTTTGCACACCACCCTTGCAAGTCCTCAAAACATACTTAAAAAATAGTTATTTTATCTCTTAATGTACAATATGTCTGTTGTGCCACTAGAGGTCTTTCTCAGAGTTGTAATTTGATGACATCATGAGGTGATGTGGTATCATGGGAGATGTTATCTTCACTCTTAAACAACCGCCATAGCTGATGAAAATGTATCTGACATGACTCAGACAGAAATAATGTCCATGGACGAGGTAATATTAAAATTTATGCGACCATGATTTATAAAATGAATATCATATTGAAGAAGCCTTGAAATGAGTGAATGAGACCATAAATTGGAGGTTATATAGTGTAAGTCGGGTAATTTTCCCATAAAGGTAAATACAATCTGACTTCTTTATGCAACCAGTGGAGTTGCCCCCTGCTGGACATTAGAAAAAAATGCAGGTCTAAAGTACCTAGAAGCTCTATCCACTAATTGTCTATAGTTTGACAAAATATATATCATATTTCTAGCTTTTTATAGGCACTTTGACATATATACACTGCCTGGCCTAAAAAAAAAAAGTCAATACCTGGATTTAACTAAGCAAATAGGTGAGAGCCTTCCACTGGATAATTACTGCAGTGATTAATATGTTTCAGCTGGCAACAAGTTATTTAAACCTAACTGATGCAGTTCTCATTTCTTAAACAACCATGTCAGAAGACATTTCCTGTGGTCGTGGAAAAGATGTTACTCTGTTCCAGAAGAGTCAAATTATTGGCCTGCATCAAACAAAGAAAACAACTAAGGAGACTGATGAAACTACTAAAACTGGGTTAAGAACTGTCCAATGCTTTATTAAAACCTGGAAGGATAGTGGTGAACCATCATCTTCCAGGAAGAAATGTGGTCAGAAAAATATCTTGAATGATCGTGATTGGAGATCACTAAAACGTTTGGTGAAATAAAATTGTAAAAAATCAACAGTAGAACTCACGGCTGTGTTTAATAGTGAAAGTAAGAGCATTTCCACACACAGTGAGAAGAGAAGTCAAGGGATTGGAACTAAACAGCTGTGTAGCCTTAAGAAAACCACTTGTCAGTGAGGATAATTGGGGGGAAAAAAGGCTTCAATTTGCTAGGGAGCATAAAGATTGGACTCTGGAGCGATGGAAAAAGTTTATGTGGTCTGATGAGTACAGATTTACCCTGTTCCAGAGTGATGGAGGCATGAAGGTAAGAAGAGAGGTGGATGAGGTGATGCTCCCATCATGCCTAGTGCCTACTGTACAAGCCTGTGGGGGCAGTGTTATGATCTGGGGTTGCTTCAGTTGCTTCAGGTTGAGGTTCAGCAACGTTATGTGTCCAAAAAATGAGGTCAGCTCACGACCTGAATATACTGAATGAGCAGGTTTTTCCATCAATGGATTTTTTTCTTCCCTGATGGCACGAGCATATTCCAAGATGACAATACCAGGATTCATGGAGCTCAAATAGTGAAAGAGTGGTTCATGGAGCATGAGACATCATTTTCTCACATGGATTGTCCACCACGGAGTCCAGACCTGAACCCCACTGAGAATCTTTTTTGTTTCTTGGCGAAACATTAATGCAACTCTGTACAGAAATGTTGTGACACTGCATAAGCTTATGAAAACGATGCCATAGTGAATGCATACCATAATAAAAGCTAAAGGCGGTACAGCCAAATATTAGAGTGTGTGATTTCTTTTTTGGCAGGGCAGTGTATGTTACATATGTTAAAGTTTACCTGTTCTTGGACCGTAAGTTGCAATTGCCATAAAATCTAAGTTCAGAAAAGTTTAAGTTGTTTGGGGCAACACCTACAACCTCTGCTAGAGAGAAGATGCTGAAAAGAAAGAAAAACAGAAGCTCAAAATGGGATCAATATCTATTTCATGCTTCTGTAGTACCATTGGCATTGTACAATTTATTGGTGCAACAGCTCCATTTTGACCTGCTCTGCGTGTATAAGTGGATATTAAGGTGAGTTTGGTAATTTAGAAGCTGATGATGCCCCTGGGTTCTTTGTTACACTCAAGAAAGTCATTTTATCATGAGTACGGGCTCCAGTTCAGCGGGGGCCTGATGTTTTCTGGGACAGTGCACTTTCTGTAGTGCTCTTGTCTCACTTTCACACTGCAAAGCTACAGTGGAGCACACTTAGGAACATATTGTATGATTATGGAACAATGAATTATAAAACGTTGTTCTGCATATGATGATTTAATACCGTACGCATTTATATCGCTGAAACACTGCCGATCTACCACCCACTCCCTCTGCCTCCACTGCCTGAGGGATGCGAGCTCTGTGTAGAACTTTCACACCACTGAAAAATTATTACATGATCATGTAATCTGTGCTACCTTCAAAGCAGTCTGGCAGTCTGGCAGTCTAACACTGTAACAATGTCCAAATCCATTACAAGGCTCCAACAATCAGAAATGGACCATTTGTTTTATTTAAGGTGGATCATTACTACAAGCAGAGTGGGTGTTAAAGATATAGACATTATGACATTTTCCATTTATATATAAGAGTTGTTGTTTTTTCTGTTCTGTCAGAACTCTTGTTTGTCATTTTAATGCTAATGCCTCTTTTGAAGGATTACATGGTGCTCTGCAAAATGAGACAATTCTCTTCCTGTTCTTCTGAAACCCTTTCTACGGA
>JAJHUR010113403.1:42686-74358 GCA_027495735.1 Lutjanus campechanus | reverse complement strand
TGTGTATATGGTGAATTGCTGATCATGTTTCATAGTTGCTATTGGAGCCTCTTCTGCTCAATGGTGCTGAGATCTTCATAATAAAAATGTCAGGATTTTTTTTCCTTTTTAATAACATCTCTGCTATTTGACCCACCGAATGACACTCTGATTGGTGGGCTAGTCAAGCGCTTTCTTATGAGTCTGATTTGCTGTTTTGAACAAAAAGAAAGAAAAGGTCAGTGAGAAGGAATTGGCTTACTCCCTTTGATTTAAAGGGCTGAATAACCTCCCATTCAGCAACATTAAATCAGTCAATTTTAATACCCTTCTTTAAGCAGGAGCCAAGTACTGTAGTTCAACTTGAGTAACTTATTTTCAAAGGGTTGGTCATAAATAGCTGCAGAATAAAAGAAGGGTCACAAATATCAGCTGGCAGCCGGCCTTAAGAATGTCACCTATGCTAACACACATACACACACACACACACACACACACACACACACACACACACACACACACACACATACACACACAGGTCTGCAGGGTCGAGGAGGCTGGGGACACTGCGGGGTGCTGAGGATTAAAACAGATCAAAACAAAGTTAATAACTGCTAATGAGAGCCCGGGACTCCCTGGGGACTCAATCCCCAGTGCACCCCTCATTCTTTAACTCAAGTCCAAACACTCCTCTCCGCTCACTCTTTTGTTTCACTGTCTCACCCAATCTCCACTCGCATGCAGGAGCTTTGCCTGTGCAGAGAGGCAAGACGCATGCGAGGTGGCATTGCTGTTTGAAGTTTTAAGTGATAGTTCAGGTTTTATGAAGTGGGGTTGCCTGAGTTACATATTCATAGTCAGTGTATTACCTACAGTAGATGGCGATCAACACGCACCCAGTTTAGAGAAGCAGCAGGAGCACTGGCATGGAAGCTAGGCAATGTACTGCTGTGGACATGGTTAGATGCAAAATGTATTTTAGCTACCTAGAAAAGAAATCAATATCAGTTTTACACTATATTTATAAAAATTCTGAACTATTCCTTTAATTTTTAATTAGAAGTCAATACTTTGCAACAGAAGCAGGCCTGATTGCTGTTTTTTTTAATGCTAAGGTTTCTTTGTCTTCTCTTTCTGCAGTGCCCATCTACGTCCCCTTCTTGATCGTGGGCTCTGTGTTTGTAGCGTTCATCGTGGTCGGCTCTGTGGTTGCCGTGTGCTGCTGCCGCTGCCTCCGGCCCAAACAGGAACTCACATCAGCAGGTGCCACAGGAGGCGGGGCCAGCGGTGGTCGCCTCCTGGAAACCATCCCTATGATGGCCAGTTCGGGGACATCCAGAGGTTCATCGTCCCGCCAGTCCAGCACAGCCACCTCATCCAGCTCCTCCGCCCCGCCTGCTGCACCCCGCCCAGCTCCCCCTCCCCTAATGCGGGCTCAGGCCTCCTGCTGCCTGCCCCCTGATGCCAGTGTTTTCGTCAACATGCCCACTAACTTCTCCGTACTCAACTGCCAGCAGGCCACACAGATCATGCCTCACCAGGGACAGTTTCTGCACCCACAGTACATTGGTTACGCCCACCCCGTGTCTCCTACCCCAGCCTTCCTGGACCCCTCACAGGGAGGATATAGACCCATCCAGTCCCCCTGCCCTCCTGCCACTGGTAGCTCCAGTGTCACTGGTGAGCAGAAATACCCCCCAGTGACTGTGTGATGAACCTGCAGACCACTCTGCCACTTTGTTTAAGTTTAACCTGTGAGGCGGCGCCAGACACTCTGCCAGAGTGGAAAAAGAAAAGCAGGGAGTCAGACTCACATGAAGGACTCAGGCAGCAGGGCCTGCCCTGCTATTGTGTGTGTTGTGTGTCTGTTTAGTGTGTCATATGATCTCCTGGCAAGTTTAAGTGAGCTAAGCTCAGCCTGTGATGGATGCATAAACACGTTTCTGCCTTGTTGCAAAAACAAAACTGCATATTGGAGGGTTAAACAGCCCAGATGGGTGATAATGCACAGCACACTGCAGCCTGCAGCTCAAATAAAGACTGTGCATGTGTCTGTGTTTGCATGTATGTGTACGTGACAACGAGAGTTGGCTTATATGTGCTGGAATGAGTGATGACTGGATGATTTATAGCAATGAACTGTATGAAAAATGAATATTCAAGCGAAAAAAACCAACAAAAACCTATGACCACATGCTGTGTTTATGCCATGTGCACATCTGCACTTGTGAATGGTTGTGAGTGGTTTATACAAGACAGTTTGTGTTTGTTTGTGCTGAAAGTATGAGGAAAGAAAGCATGTGGAGAGATGTTTGTACTGTATGTGTGTGAGTTGGTGTGAAGTGTGGAGGGATGTGGTCGTATGAGTAACTGTGAGTGAACCGTGTGTAATGGGAAATGCAGGTGGCGTGATGTGAAAGGCAGTCGCAATCTCCCTGTAGACCATTTAAACTCTAATGAAGTGAACACAGGACATAGACTGTGACGCTCCACCCTACTATGCAACCCCCTCTCCTGCCACCCAAAAAAGAAAAAAACACACAAAAAATAACAAAAAAATCCCCAACTGCTCTGAGTGGAAACACACACACAGACCCAAAAAAATTAAAATATTCATGCCAGGCTGGCAGTTAATGTACCTGACAAGTGTGAGTGTGTGACAGAGGCAGCTCTCTGAAGATTACACAGTTAATTATACAGTGAAAACTCAGCCAACTGCCCCCTTCACTTCTCTCCTGTGAGAGGTGTGTGTGCATGTGTGTGTGTATTTAACACTCCCACAGTTCAGTGCGTTACTTAGCGGAGGGCACGGGCAGCTCCAGGGCAGCTTTGACTCATTATTTTCCACTTAAGAAAGGCACAGAAGTGGCGGTTATTCGTCGTTAACGTGAAAGAAAAAAAAAAAACAAAGTTAAAGTTGCATTTCTGTTTTTTTCAGCCGTTCTGGGTACGGTTGTGCAGCTGGGTCACTGGTAACTCAGTAACATGCAGCTTGAGGAATGTGCTGCTCCACTGAGCGTGCAGCCTGAGATGTCCAACAGCACTGAAACCGGTATGTTTGTGTACCTCATCTGTACTCCGAGCACGATTTCTGGAAGATACGGTCGGCAGCTTGTGTGTGACGAAGTAATCTGTAAAATGATGTATGAGAATTGGTCCAATTTGATGCAGGAGTGAAATTTTTTCATATGAATTCTGAAAAAAATAAACTTTTAAACAGAAACTAGTGTGTTGAGAGCTTATGTGTTTCAGCATTTTATCACCTTCTTTTTGTACTTTCAAAGCCCTGCCCGGTTGCGTAAAACCACTTAGGTTTCCCTGAAATTTTTAAGATAAAGAAGAAATGTGTTGCATAAAATCACCCATAACTACTTACCTATTCTCATGTGCGTCACTAGAGGGTCCTTAATGACAATTTTCCTCAGAAAATTATAACGGACCCATAACAGTCCCTTGTGGAACATCAGACAAAGGCTGAATTCATGGTGACTGACGAAGAGGAGGAGATACGAAGACACATTTCTCAGGCCAGGGAAAACCCACAGGACGCTATTAGAGATTGAGAGAATGAAAATGTTAGAGAAACTTGTTTGAGAGTTTAGATTTGACGTTAGCACTTGCAACTTTGTAGCTAGCTAGTCAAAGATTTACATAACTGTCTCATATATTAACATTAGCTTTAGCATTTGGTTGAAACTCACCAGTTTTTCTCAACTCCTGTTGATGTTTGTCTTCTCTCTTGCTGTCAGTAATATTTTTTTTTACATTTCTTTATTACCTCATCTACGGTTCGTCTCACAGCAGATTTCTCGTGCTGATTTTGTCAGTTACTTATTGCCACATCTTCTGCTTGTGTGTATTTGTTATGGCGGCTTGGTTAAATTTACTTTGGATTATGTGCTTTCCTTCGAGACATTCTCATCTATTGTCCAGTTTGGCTTTCCTTTTTTTTTGTTTTTTGCATACTCTTTGTTGTCCATTTTGGAGAAGCTAGCTAACACAGGCTAACTAAAGCTGTATCTCAGTTTGGCTACATTTGGAAACTGACTGCATCACATCCGGCGCAACGAGGCTGTCTCATATTGAAGACTCCTTCACATGCAGCCGAGAAATGAGGCCTTGTTTTCCTGAATGTGAAAGCTCTACCGGCTCCTTCCTTTACAGCCAAACCTATCCCAACATTCAACTGTGTGTCGGTATCTGTTGGTGATGACAGATAAAAGTGGTTCAGACTGTCTGATGTACTAGCATTACATATCATAATGCTGGAGCCCCTGGAGTAAATTCAGTTTAATATTTTTTTTATTATTTGTTATTTGAAGATAAAGGTTGGTTAGATCTAAGTCAAATGACACTAGTGATGCTAAGTGAAGTTGCTACCTATCTAGCTTGCTCATTGGAGTGGCTGACCTAAGTTACTGCCTTTGACAGTAAAGCCTTAAAGACTTGTTTGCTAAGCTACGTAACAGCTGACAATAATGTGGTCTGGTAACATTAAATAATGATGGAACCATAGTAACTGGGATGCACATATGCGGTATTATGGCAGTAATTGCTGTGAAAGGCAAGGAGACAACCTATGCAGCACTCCTAAGTGAACCTCTTTGGTTAGGGAAATGTTTTTCTTTAGAGACAAACTTAAATTTGAAACTTCAGCACAGATGCCCCTCTGGATAAGTGATATTTACATACACACACTTGGCAACCTGGTTAACAAAAAACAAATGTGTGCTGAACGGGCTTTGCACACAGAGAGATCTGTCTCAAACTCTTAATCCCATTGAAACACAAACACTCTCATACTTAAACACTAATTACAGCCCATTCACAGACAGCTCTACCACCCACAGAGGACAGAGGAATACCTGTCACACATCACCCGGCTCACAGAGAGCAGGAACAATAAACCTCAACAATGGACAGTTTAAAACTACAGTGATGTGGAGGTGTAGTTTTGGCAGGCTCCTCCAGACATCTCAGCTACAGTAATGTGAAAAGCGGAGCGGGCCGTTGGGGAGTCACTTGGGAGGAGTTGAAAAGCATAAATGGCTCTTTGGCTCCTGCTCGTCCGCGGCCCGATGGATTCTCCATACTGGAGCAGCTGCAGTCCGTTTGGGCTGGGCCGCGTCCAGGATGGTGGGTGGGAAAGGGATCTCCAGTTGGACTCCAGTGTGCCGAGGGGCAAGTGGGGGGTATTAATCGGCTAATGGTCTGTCTACACCGACTCTCTTGAGGTTCAAGAAAGAGCGTGGGAGAGGTTTGATTCTGGTAATATAAGAAATCATATACATCTCATCATGTACAAATCAAGCCTTTTTGATCCATTTTAAAGAAACAGTTGACCTTAAAATCAACAAATACATATTTTCCTCCTACCTGTAGTGTTATTCATCTATCTAGATAGTTTTGATGTGAGTTGCTGAGTTTTAGAGATTTTGGCATCATATAAGGCTAGCTGGCTCTTCCCGGACTGAGAGCTCCCGGTAAAAACGACCCAACCGTGACCAAAACAGCCTCCAACACCAACGAAGGCCTCCTTGGCTGAGCAGTAACATCTCATCCGTGAGTAGATGCACGGTTGGCAGGTGTAGTTCGGTTGAAAGAAAAAAAAGTTTCTATATGAAACTGCTCACAAGAAGGTCTATGGGTTACATTGAGTAACCAGGTCATGATTTCTGGAAAGAGGCATTGCTGTTGAGTTTTTCAGTTTTATTTTTTGGCGTTTTGAGCACCACAAACAGAATGCCATTTAGTTCCATTATATTCAAGAGACGACAGACATCTCCCAAACTCAACAACTCACGCCAAAACAATATAAATGGATAAATAGCACTACAGGTAAGAGGAAAATATCTATTTTTGAATTTGGGGTGAACTGTCCCTGTAAGAATAAAACGTAACGCATGTAAATTCCTCCCACTGAGTGGACAGCTTACAATAAAGAGACAGAGACATTTAGTCAGGCCATGGATTGATTAGATTTAATGATTAGGACTCAGTTGGACAACCCCCCTCTCCCACCCTCTCAATCTTGCATTCCTGGACCAGTGTCTTCAACACAGAGCACACACAGAGACAATGGACTCTACATTCAGACAAATCCCAGAGCCAGGAAAACACATGATCCAGGCGAGTGTCTCAATCAAGATCCCTTCTGTTTGGATGCCTATTAGCACTAGTTCAAGTAAAATATTCCCTCTAAGACATGTCTCCACATACGAGTACAAAAACAGGCATTAATGAAAAGAGGAAAAAAATTATAAACACATACACATTAATGTTCACTTTAATAAAAAAATAAAGAGAAAAGAAACAGTCCAGTAAAGAGTGGAGGTCCAACAGAAGTGAAGGAGGAAGCTCTAATGCCAGGCTCGCTGCTTTTATGTGAGCTGACGATGCTCGACAGGCGGCATCAGGAATCACAGGAGTGGTCGGAAACAAAGGAAACATCGTGGATGTGCCGTGGAGGAGGAGGAGGAGGAGGGACGCGGAGGCTGCAGAGGAGGTGGAGATGATAGGAAGGAAGAGATAAAGCAAGAAGAGGGTCCCTTGAGGGTTGCAGCAGGGTGGTGGTCCAGTTTGGCGTGAGCGTTCTGCCTCAGTGGCATCTCCGTGGTGTTTGGCAGTGAGGCTTGGTGCTGCGATGGGACAACAGGAGGTGGGTGGTGCAGTAGCTGGGGTGCAGAGCTCTGGCGGTCCTTGGTCTTAGCTTCCTTCCCTCCCTTTTTAAAGGAATTCACTGGCGCATGTGTGCATGTGTTTATTTTGACGCCCCCTCCCCATCCCGCCTCGGCATGGTGATGACAGATCAGCTAAACCCACCTCACGAGAGGAGATGAGAGGGAGCTGTGGAAGCTAACACACGCGGGCCGACACACACATGCACACAAACACAGGAGCGCCAATGCGTGCAGACATACATGCACAGGCAGATACAGACACACACACACACACTCACACACACACACACACACACACACATAAACACACAGTGGCATATGAAGCAAACCCAGTCTGAGGGGTATACAGATATGAGTAGCAGTCTCTGAGTTTGACTCATCATGTCTGTGCGTGGATATGATTGCTCATGCTTGTGCAGCTCGTGTGAGTTTGAAGAATGTTTAATTCTGTAAAGTCGACCTGGTCCCCTTCTCTCGAGTCAGTCACTCCTCCACTGCGCCAGCGACGGCCTCCACGCCTGACCGTGACCCCCACCCCCGGCGAGGGGTCAGGTCATAGTTCCAAGTTAAGGCCACAGCAGGGGTCGGTCACCCGGCGTGAGGGTGTCACATGAGTCTGTCTCCGCTGTCGCCTTGACAACCATTGCTACGGTAGAGCCGAAGCCTTGGTCAGGGGAGGGGCTAGAGGCTGGGGCGCTGGCGGGTGGTGTCGTAGGAGCGCACTACCTGGGATTGGGACACCACGCCGTGCTCCTCCTGAGAGAAGGCGTAGCCATCTGCAGAGAGAGAGACAAGAGGAATGAGTGGTGAACTCTGGGGGACGTAGTGCAGTGCAGTAACACTTTTTTAAAACTTCTGTGTACTGGGTTTCTGCAGGTTTCAACAAGAAAAAACTGAGATTTTTTAAGACCTTATAAAGACCAGTATGAATGCAACTTTATAAAAGTAACATTAACTTTATAATCCAATAAATTTTAAGACCTCTCAAAGTTGGATTTAAGATGTTTCAAGGTTACATATCTTACATCTTTATATTTTGTACATGTATTCATGGAAGGAAGAAAAAAAAAATCAAATACACAGAAAAATAAAATCCTAAAGCAAACAAACAAAACCAAAAATAGACGTCAAAAACATCCCGGTACATAACATCATGTTTTCAATTATCATTCATGGCTTTATCATATTGAAATAGTCTATAAAAGGTTATCATATCAAATAAGATAAACGTAATTGTCCCAGAGGAGAAATTTGACTTGGGCAGTCGTGCCACACACAGCTGCAGTCAACTTATATACAATAAAGTGTGTAGACTAACAAGAGAATACAGTGATGCACCAGTGACACAATATTAATACAAAGATAGAGGATGACATATTGCATTGAAAAAATTTAAATATCTTTACGTTACCAAAAACAAGTCATAAGATCACAATAAACATAAAACAAAAGTTGTAATGTATAAAAGCCGTCTAAGTGTGGAATAAGCAGAAATGTGGATGTTGGTGGGAAGAAAAACTTTTGCATTTGCTTTATATTCAGAATGTCGGTGGGATCCTTCAGGATTCTGTTTGCTTGTCTGACAACAGCTGTTTCATGAATAGTGTGAGGAGATGGGGGGATTTCTTATCCCAGTCACTTTCAGGACTGTTTGCCGTACTGAGATGATGTTATCCAGAACGACATTTTACAACGGTTAATATAATCTCACCCTGAACAGCCTGAGTCAGCCTTTCTTCTCGGTGAAAATTTCATTTTCTTTTCTTTTTTTTAAGTGTAGTACAATAACACTTCAGTTTTTGTTGAGCACTTTGGTTGTTTGTGTTCAGAGACGATACACGTTTGAGGCTGTACTTTTATTTCTGCCACAAAACCACTGCCTCAAAAATTACCATAAAGTTCAATAAAGTTTCACAAAGGTGGTATTCATTACTGTTATATTGGATTGCCCAACTATGTAGATGGGTTTTTATTTTTTTGTTCACTCAGTGTATGAGCTCCTGGCCAAATATTGTCCAAATACTGGAAATCAGTTTGTCAATTTGTTGTTTCTGGGCTTCATGAAACAGACACACTGAGTAGCACTGCTTTCTCTCTCCTCGCGTTGTTTGCCAGATCGTGAAATGACACCCTTTCTAAGCACATAAGCAAATAAACAAATTAAACTGTGTGAGACAGAAAGAAAACAAGAGCTCAGCACACTGCTTTCTTCTCTTTGTCTACACCCTGAGTTTATACTGTCAGAATATGCATTGATTGTGAAGCTTAATCTGTGTTTTTAAGACTTAATTTCATGTAATGGGAGGGACAGGAGAAAGACTGAAACACAATTCTCTCTCTTTTCCACTCACAGCTGACTGAAGCAACCGATAATGATGACTGACAATATCTGGATATCATCATGTGGCAATTGTACAGGGTTTCTGCAGGTTCAACAAGTTAATCTAAGACTTGTTAAGACCTTTTCAAGACCATTATGAATCCAATTTAAGACGTGTTTCATGTGGCAAAAAGTACATGCACAGTTAATTTAGTGGTGGCTGGTACCATGTTGGTTTTGTTTGGCTGTTGTTACAGTGTGGTCAACACATTTAAAGGCAAGACTGAAGTTAAATCCAACTTAAAAATCAAAAAGTAGCATTAACATAATTCAATCAATTTTTAAGATGTGTCGAAATCATATTTTAAGGACCAGTGTGTAGAATTTGATGGCATCTAGCGGTGAAATAGCAGATTTAAACCACCTCCTCGGCCGAGCATGTGGGAGAAACTTCGGTGGTTGCAAAACCTGTACAAAATGCTGCTCTGGGCTACTGTAGAAAAATAACAGTTCAACATGGCAGACTCCATGGAAGATTACACACAACTGCTGTAGATATAAACAGGTTGTTTTAAGGGAGCAAAAGTGCAACAATTCTTATTTTCATGTGATTATACTCTATTGAAAACATTCTTAGGAATATTATATTCAATTTCTGCCTCCTAAATCATCCTAAATGTTACACACCTGACCTTTAAAGACATTTTAAGGCCCAAAATTCAGATTATTATTCAGATTTTAAAGCCCAGCAGAAAGTCTGATTTGCATAATGTATGTGTGTTTGTAAAAGACACTTACGTGACACAGTCTGCTGCACCGAGTTTGAGCGTCCAATGCTTGAAGGTGTTTTCCTAAAGACTCTTGTCAGCAGATGGGCCCGTTCGTTTAGACTGCAGAGAAAGAAAAGAGAGATCAGTTACTCCACAGTGACGACACACTCAGTTACTGGTAATTAAAGAGACAATCTCCACAACTCACACTACCACACAACACCATTACTAGCTACTGGGACACATCTTAATTAGTGGACTTATTTCGCAATGCTTTGGTCACTTTCTTGTTCCAGTTATGAGCAGTGGGAGGTTTATAATGTTACCAACAGATTAAACGCAGCAGGGAGATTAAAGACAGTCCAAGACTTTCAGCAGCCCTTCATGAAAACACTGATGAATATAAGCCAAAAGTGCATTTCTCCTTCATGCATCAACATAGAACCACACAGATCGATGAGCTTACAGAGCAGATCTAAGAGCAGAAAGCTGGTAGGAGGTGGATTTGATACTGACTGCTTCTGACATTCAATTTAACCCAACAGTAAGTCATAAATGGGCTGCAGGGTAACAGGACATCCACAGTAAACTATTCCCCTGCGCCCCCACTCCTCTCCTCTCCTCTTCTACCCCCGCTTTCCAAGAAGAAGACTGGATCCTCTGTTCTGAGACCACACGCCGTCACGGCTGCTCTCCTCCTGTGACCAAAAATAACTAAGGCCTTTCCAGATATTGCACACAAATGCATACACGCACACACACACAGACACACTTATTAAGCCAGATACTTCTTTTCAGTCTTATCAGCATCCTTACAGCCATTAAAGTCATCAGGCGGAGGCGTTGGATAGATATGCAAGGACACTTGAATCACTGATTGAGTCGGAAAGTCCCCTTTTTTTTGCCAATTTTTATTTGAAAGAATACATTTAACTTCCAATGGAGCATCAAATTCACTGTGGAGGGCTTTCCCTGGCTCTTATGATGATCAGTGGAGTAGTTATGGACTAACGCCAGCCATCCCAAGGTTAAAGTTTGGATCAGGCGGTTGGGAAATTCTTAATACTGTATGCAACGGTTGGGAACCTTCACTAGAAAAAAGCGAGGGGCTCTGAAGTTTGCTCAAGGAGTCTCAGGCCAAAGAAAATGATGTCTGTTAGATAGATGACAGCGCTGAGTGAATGATAAAAGACTGGAATGGTGGCTGGACAAATAAATGAACGGCTCATGCATCAGTATGACTCTCCTTTAGATTCAAAAAGGGCCCAACGATGTGTCTCGTTTGAACTCATCCCTCGAGACGTTCCTATACTCTACCTTTCCACCCCTTCTCCATGCCTACCCCGCGAACTACAAACACAGATGTGCTCCTTTCCATTTTGCTCCATTGCCTTTTGCCCACAGCTACTTTACTTCTCTTATTCTAAATGGAGAGGGCCCCAGGGTCCCGGGTTTAAAGAGGGGTCAGTCTAGGACGGGGCCCTGTGTAGGGGTCAAGAGCAGCAGTGTGGTTACCCGCCCTTCCCTCCCCAACCTGAAAACATACCTCAAGACTTCTCCCGCTCAGTACAGGGACCGAAAGGCGCTGAGAAAGCAGCTTGTGTCTGTGACTCACTCACATCTGACTCTTTATTACAGTGAGTCATTAGAACTAAATATTTTATAACTCTTTCTAATCTGTAAAGGCAAAATCTGCAACATTTTCCTAAATAATCACTTAGGACCCACTAGAGGTGGGTGGTGGTGGATGTATCTGCAGCGCTCTGTCTGCGTTTACTTATTTTCTTATGTTTTGCTGTACGTTTCTGGGCTTCAGCCTGTTAGCAGTGGTGTGTAGCAACCAGCCAATAACAGCGCACAGGTTTTGAGGTTGGAACTCTATAAAAACATAGCAACCAATGGTTACATCGCATTCTCCGTCTCTTACAACTGCTGAGAGCTGCGGAAAGAGTTTTACATACATACACAGGTGGACCAGGCTGAGGATCGTTTTGGCTTTATCCACACAAAATCTGGCGTCGTGCAGAGGTGTGGGCATGTTCATTTATGCATTAGAACGTAACCGTGGTGAAACAATCAAAAAATAATGTTTTATTTCTCTGATTCACTGCTTCGTTTAAGTAACCGGTGCTCATGCTCCTAATTCATAGTCTAAGGGTAGGAGGGGTCAACTCTGAATGGTGACAGATTCTACCTGACGGGAAACAATGATTGAAAGGTGCTCTGATCGTTTCTTTAAAATAAAACTTTTAACCCCACCATGCAAAAATACTCTGTACCAAGTAAGTCCTGCATTCAAAAACGATTTCAACTAAAAGTAAGAAGGATAATTGTCAAAATATGTTTCAAGTATCAAAAGTGAAAACATTCCTCATGCAGAATGGAAAATCTAAGAATATTAAATTCTTATTACAAATCCGCCGCATTTTATTGTTGTAGCTGGTTCATGTGGGGCCAATTTTAACTACTTTATATGCTGTTAGGTTTTTTATCTATAAAAACAACATATTTAAGTTGTGGATCATGTTTTGTTTCTAAAATAAAAGCCTAATAAATGTAATGAAGTAAAAAAGTACAAAACCTCCAGTGAAATGTTGCTAAGTTGAAGTATAAAGCAGCATAAAATGAAAAGTACCTCAAAATTGTACTCGAATACAGCACTTGAGTTGTTACTTTCCACCACTGGCAACAAATAAGTACAAACTGTATCTATAACTTAGACAAATATCCCCCTAAACTAAACAATATAATCATTTCTAACACAACTCTACTGACACCAAACACACGACTAAATCACAGCGAGAGAACTAAGGACAAATCCAGAGACACACCAGGTCAGTACAGCAGTTCAAATTGATCCACCTATGAAGCAATCCAGAGATGGAGGAATGGAAAAACATGACATGAGGACAGGAACAAAATTTTAAAATGATACTGATAGAAAAGGGGAACAAGCGATTGTAAGAATAAACAAAGAGAGAGGGGTATGAACCTAGTTAAGGGAAAACAAGCGAGGGTCACTCCACAGCAGTCTGCAGTGGGGCACACGGGTCACTGAGGTCACAGTTCACACAGTGGGACAGTATAAACCCAGAGGCTACCTCTGTGAGCATGTGACAGCTCTGGCGCTACGGCGGGACCTCAGCCTTGGCTTCGGCCCTGCGGACGGTGCCACCAGGGGGTTAGAAATACCATCACACATAGAGAGACATACACTCCGTGGCCACTTTATTAGGTACACCTATAAAAGCTAATGCAGCCCAACACAACAGCTAAGCCACATTTTCTTTCTTTATGAAGGATTGTTCAGATTATTTGAAGTGGGATTGTATGAGGAACTTGTCCATCGTAAATGTATCACCTACAGTAGATGGTGGTCCACATACCACCAGTTTGAGAAGCAGAGAGGGGAAGCTCAGCTATGTGCTGCTGCAGATGAAGTCAGCAACAGGCCTGGACTTTCATCATTTTAGGGACCACTTTGCCTTTCGTGCTGTCAGTTTTTTGAGGGCACAAAGGTCACCGGGCAGCAAGGTACTCACATAATAACACAATGATTTTTAAGTCTGTGGAAATATTTTCACCACTTTGGCTTTGGAGAGAGCCATATATGGCTTATATAGGTTTTTCCCATCAGAAAATGCTGCCTGTGTTGCAGAGGTAGAATTTGTGGCTGAGCTGTTGTATTGGAATGCATTCAATTTCAGAGGTGTACCTAATAAAGTGGCCACTGAGTATATTACCTACAGTTTTACACTGAATCTGCACGTGACTATTTTAATAACCCTGTATAAATCATGAAATAAAATCAACAAAAATCAGAGAAATAAATGTATTGATGACACAAATAAAACTGGATGAATGAATGAAGGTGAGTTCCCATGATGCTTTTGGAGCACACTGCGTATACCTGCGGCCACTGGCATCCCTTAGTACAGCTGCCCCTGGGTCGACGGCCCGAGCCTCCAGCTCCTGCACCTCCTCCAGCAGAGACTTCCTCACAGTGCGACGTGTGCTGCAGAGCAGAAATAAGCTCATCAGACCGGTGCAGGAACGTTTGAGTGTTTTTACTTTGCAGACACATGTGATTCATAATATGAAGTGTGCGTAAGTGTTGACACAGACTCAATATGGGTTATGTAAACGCTTCGGTTAACTTAAATAGTCTCTGTATGGATTTCCCATGTATTTATATTAAATGTGTTCTACTTACGCGGTCCAGGCGAAGTCTTTGAGTAAACACGCAGTAGGCACCAGGACCAGGCCCAGCCAGAAGTGCCAGCACTGCATCACCTTGCCAGCCTGCAGTGACAACACACAGGCTCCATTTATTTCGCTCGTATATTAACTCAAATTGAGTATTAAGTCATTTTTCTCTGCAGCAGCGGGCACAAAGAAACACATGTGGATGAGGCAGAGAGAAATGTGAGACACAGCACATTCACAGCGAGCGAGGAGTTAGCCAGAGTTGTTAGCCAAACATATTTAACAGCTCTCTCACACCCCGTATCTGCACCACAAACTGGATTTAACACAGTATTCCCACAGCTGAAATACAATTCTTCTATGATGCTAAAAGATAAAAATGCTGGCAAGTAACCGCAGATCCCCCCTACCTGACCAGTCCAGCTGCAGCCAGCCTCATTGACCTTTGACCCTCGCTCTCAGTCTGTCTCCAGGGATTAATCTTACATCTAACCACTGTCTGTCTGTCTCCTCGCCTCTTACTCCTACATGTCTTACTCTTTTGGCTCCCTCCAATCTCATTCTTTCACAACCGCCTTGTGACTCCTGTGTTCTGTTGCTTGTCCTCGCCTGTTACTGTAAATCCCTCCATTTTCCATTTATTACCCAACATCTCCTCTTCTGCTCTGTGGAGTTTCACAAGCCCGAGTCTTTGCCTCTAGGCGTGAACCTTCAAGTCAATAATCACAAACACTTTATGCGCCGTAACGTCCTTAACTTTCACCGCTTTATTGCTCGTATCATGTGTTTCCTGTGTCCTGTGTTTGGATCCAGAGATATAGAGACAATTTGGTTCCCAGAGGGGGAGGCAACAGGGAAAATGAATCGGAAAACCATTAGGAAATATCCTCCACAGCAGCTGGAATCACAACCAAGTCACAGACGATCCAACTGGACTCACACACACTCTGTGTCTCTGTATGTGACAAACACCCACACACAGGGGGACACAGTTCATTTTTACAGCACTAGTCTGGACTAGAATGTAAAAAATCTAAGTACAAATACTAGTACTTAAGTAGATTTTCAGGTATCTGTACTTGAGTATTTTAACAACTCTTTACTTTTATTCCCTACATTTGAACACAAATATAGTTTATCCTCTTCACATTTTCAAAACAGGCTTGTTACTTTAGTTTAAATGCATTTGAGGGGAATAACTGATTATTATTTATTTTTATCTTGCATCATTGTATGCCACCTTTCTAAAATCGAGAACAATTTCAACCTAAATGGACGGGACAATAACACATGATGACTCCTTGGTGTATCAGTGCAACAGATGTAGCAAGACGAAAACAACATAACACAACAAAAAAGACGAGAGAGAGACTCGACCACAGAGAAAAGTTGACGTTCACTTAGCTTTGCACAGAAACAGTCAGTACAAATGTCCCTCAGAGCAGGCCTGCAGCTGCCATTGAGGACACTGAGGTCATATTCTCAGTATCTTTTCTAGATCTTTTAAAAAATTTTAACACATAGATTTCATATAGGTTAAATTAAAGTAATGAATTACTAAATTTCTTTGGTTATGTCCAAAACAAATGTTTAGATGTATGAAAATTCAGTCTCTTATGGGTTACTGTGGATTGACTTTGCCTCTGTGTATCAGAATCTTTGCAGACAGGAAATGAGACATGAATAGATAGTTATAAGCCCAGTGATTATAACCAGAATGTTTCAATGTTACCTTATTAATCGCGATAATTTATGGATCGGTAATGATTTCTATTTTAAAGGGCGAATTATGTATTGTTTAATTTAAAGACATATCAGGCCAATGTGTCTTTTCATCAATTTTATACAACTTCCTTGAATCTGTGGGACATGTTAGTTTTTTGGTTTTTTTTGTTTGTTTGTTTTTTTTGCAAAGAGTTTGAATAAAATTGTAATTCTCCAAGTCAGCACCTCTTTCATCCTTTGTGTTGAACATGCCATTTTTGTGAGTGTGTAAACCACCAAAGTCTCTCTGTCTGGCCACTCCATACCCAAGAGTTTAAAATAACAAACTGGGTAGCACAGTGCAATTTTCATCTATGTGTTGACACTGACGTTATTTCCTAAATGATCACTGTTACTCTCAAAATACATTAAAATGCATAGATTTAAACTATAGTGTACAAAATCTTCTCAGGGGCTAGGATTCATCACCTCAGTATTTTGAAAATCCTGGCTACGGCTCTGTTTCAGAGGGCCACTTTTTACTTTTACATTTCAGAGCCTGTACTCTTTTACATGAGTGAAGAGGTTGAATCAGTACTTCTACTTTTACCATAGTAGTTTTTTTTTTTTTTACACAAGTGTCTGTACTTCTACTTGAGTAAATAACGTGTCTACTTTTGCCACCTCTGGTCTGGACACACATCATATCACGCTGTCTTTACACACCCTGAGGATGGAAGCATGCTAAATGATTTAATCTGATTTGTTATATATCCATAGAAACAGACTGTTGGTCTCCACCACTTTATAATCACCACAAATCACACATAGCTGGACACACATGGTGCATTAATTCTTAAACTTCTACACACTGTGTGTATTCTGAGCAGGAATACACAGCTCTTTTCCATCCCGTCCCCCCATGGACAGATGGAAATATAGATAGCTGGAGCAGGGGAAATAAGAGAGGTAATGGGGTAGTTAGGGGGGACGAGTGGATGGAGGATTTGGGGGGGTGGGTGGTTGAGTGTCTCCAACCATTCCCCAGTTAGACTGAGCAGCTGCAGAGATATTTGACCGCATTCCTGATTTCTGACACAAATTGAATTAATGGGCTGAGGGGAGTTTAGACGGCCCTATTCCCTTCCCTGCCCCAGACTCCCTACCCACTCAGTGGGGCACCTCGCTTCACCCCCGCCTGATCCCCAAACCCTAAAATGAGTCTCTCAATCAAGGGGTCCCCGTGTAGACCCTCATCACCAGCAGCAGCAGCAGCCCACCCTCTTGAATCAACACCTCCACAGAGGGCAGTAAAAGACCGGGGCTCGGGTGACACGCAGCAGGTGCAGGAAGCCTGGTGAGAGGGGCTGGCAGGGCGTAAATCTCCCCCGGGGCTCCAGCAGAGCCGACGTGGAACACCCAAGAGGTGAGTCTCATAGGCGCCATGTATCGGCAACCCAGAACAAGGGAGGGGCAAGTGATGGAGGCTGCAGGACAGAGATGTAGAGGGAAGGGGGCTATTTTAACCCCCTTCACCCCCTGTTGCTGAAATGAGTGACACATGTTTATGGAGAGGAACTTGCCTGGCCCAGCATGTCAGGGGCGATGGGGATGGTGGGCCAGATGGCGGAGTAGACAGCGAAGAAGACCATCCAGAGCGCCATGCTTCCCCATACCGCCAGGTGGGAAAACTACAACAGAGAGAAAAAGAGAAAAAGAAGAAGGATGAGGAGGAGGAGGAGGAGGAGGGCAAAGAAAAAGGGAGGGAGAGCAGGAGAGGATGGAGATTAAGAGCCAGCATGAGGTCGAATAGTTTACATACAGCTCATCCGAATATACACAACCTTTCCCTCCCTCCTGCCCCCTGTCTTCATCCCGCTCTCTGTGATCTGCTGTAAGGGGACACTGTGTGAATTCCAGTGGGACCCTGCTTCATTACTGCCAGGCTGTTGTGTGGACAGCTGAACGGACAAAAGTGTCAGCGCCCTTCTTTCCATCCTGCCAATCTCTTTCTCTCTCTCTCTCTCTCTCTCCAACAGCAGGAAGGAGCCAAATCATGTTGCCGTCACGGCCCGAGATACTGTTAGATTACATCGATCTTTGCTGACTTTGTTCCGGTACAAAGAGTGTGAACCAGACCTCGGTCGGATTCTTAGTTTTGTTTAATTATTCTTTGTGTGTTTTCTTGTTTAAAGCATTATTTTGATAAATGTTTTACTTTATTTCAACGAGGCAAAGTTCATGTGAAGCTGTTCTGGTTTTGCCTGCATTCTTTCCTTTGACTCGAGACAACACAATGGGGACGACAAAACACTCCTTTTTGAATTATTTTGGCTGTAACAATGAGGATGAGTGCCACATACAAATGCACCTTTAAATGGCATTTTTTGTTTTAAAGCAAGACATTTTTTTAAATAAATAGTGGAAATGTCATTATATAACCATGACACTGAGTTGTCTGCATCCTCGATGTTTGTAAAAGAGGAATCAGTCCAAAGTAGAGCTGGCAGTCTGCCCTGAAATCTACATCAATGGCCTACACACCATAATTTCAACCGTTGACAGAAACCATATAGAAGAGTGTGAAAATATATTTCTCATGACTCGCATAGAACATTCTTTGAAAGGAATGAGGGCATCTGGGCTTTAAGTTAACTATGTTAAATTAAATCTGTTTCGCTCTTATGTTTCTGTATGGACTATTCATCCAACAGATGGTAATCTCACTGTTTTCTGATCTGTTTTTCTCCTCTGCTGTGATTTGTCTGAGCAATGATGACGTTCACTCATCCTTTGCAACTTTCACCTCTTCAAATTCAACACTTAAAAGGTTCCCTGTGGAGTTTTAGGCCTCTAGTAGTGCCATGGCGCTATTTTTCTTTGAGTAAATCCCCCTTGTGTTCATCTGTATGCTGAGAGTGACAAAATATGCTGCAATGCACCAGCAAATGCAGGGTAGAAGGCAACGGTAAGCTAGTACACTTAGACATAAACAATCCAGGATTTAAAAGTTAAAAATTGGTTTGCAAATGTTTTATGAGCAAGGAGATGCACTCAATACATTTGTTAAACCTCATGGATAGACCGTATGTTTTTGGAGAGTAACACTGAATGTAAACATAACTTTTGTTCTTTATATTATCAATACCAGCACCGATGCTCATACCCTGGCTTAAGTACTGACTCCTAACTCACTGACAATCTAACAGGTTAGCTGCACTGGCTAGCTAACAAGCAGCAGAAAGGTTGACTAATCTGTGCAGATAAATAGCTGTCAGTTTAAAAAAAAGGGCATTTTTTGATACTTGACAGGATCAAAGCAATTTGGTTGGTGTCATAAAAGTATCGAAATGCGGTACGCAGCCCTGGACTCCACAGTTTACATTCAGTTGAGTTTTTGCAAGTGAATGAGCTTGAAATATTGAGCAGGAGCCATGGAAAAGATTTGCAGCCACATGTGAAACAGTTGGAAGAAAAGGTGGAAGCAACTGTACAGTAGTTGAAACCTCAAACCTCCACCACAAGATCAAGGTAAGCCACGTCTTTTCCCATGAAGCATTTAGGGCAGGTTACGTGAAACCCTCACACTGAAATTGCTCCCCCTCCTCTTTATTTATCAATGGTTGAGTAAAATACAGCACATGTGGAGTGGTATATTAGAATGTGTTTCTGTTCTTACCCTGGTCCAAGCGGTGGTCTCCATTCCAGCTTTAAGACAGACTGTAACTACCACATACTACACACACACACACACGCACGCACACACAGGGGAGAGGGAGGAAAATAAAAAAACAGAGAAACAGGATTAGTTTGCTGGCAACTGTAGAGATAATAAACATTAATGTTGTATAGTAAACTCAGCAATGTCTGTTAAAATACTCAGGACCCCCACACAGCCTCCTGCACTCCACACACACACACACACACACACACAACACAACAAATAAACACACTGACATTCACATGAGACTGTAGGGAGTAAAATGATAGCGAGAGTGTGAGATGGAGAAGTGAACAGAGAAAGAGATGGATGAGTGTGGAGAGGAGACAGACTGGCTAGACAAGTCGAGATTGACTGGAGACCCAGAGCAGCTCTGAGGAGGCAGCACAGAGCTGGTGTGCACACAAATACTGTGTATATGCAAAACAACTGGACAAATATGCATGCCAAAAAACACAGAAAGGCCAAACTTGAGCCCGTTTATCGTCTTCAGTAACGAGCGCTGAGAATAATAAGTTGTGTATATTGAATAAACCTCCTCTCAGTCTCTTTTCCTATTTCTTTATGTTTTTAAAAAGAATTCCCCCCTTTTCAGAGTTGGCCCCTAATAGTTGACTAGACCATTAGCCAGTGAGAAGAGTCTCAGTCTACCTGACCACACTTTCATTTATTCATTAGTCTCAGAAAAACACAACACCTCAAACTCCATTCAGGAGCTGCGCCTCGCCATTAGCCCCGGGGCATTGACCTTTTCTCTTGTAACACTGAAGTCAACCGGCACACTGCTGATAACGGCGCTGTAGCTGCCAGATAGCTCAGTTAGCAGCTCTATTAAAGTTCGACACAGCCTCAGAGACGACAGAGGCCAGTTTGACAACCTGGAATACAGTACTGAGGTGATTTATAGCAGCTATGACCAGTACTCTGACTCCAGGGACGATGGAAAGATGGCAGGTTCAGGTGGGGACAGGAGGCGTGGAGCAGTTGAGGAGCAATTTGTAACTTAGGAAGTTAATTTTTAAGTTTACATCCATCATGGTAAGAGTGCTAGTATTTGTTTTTGTGACGTTGGAAGTTATTTATTCCGAGATTTAATAATAATTTAACTAACTTATATAACTTAATAAATGAACAAAATGTTCAGTCTCTTACTGGTTGATCAGACACTGTTAGGATCATTACTGGTTTTGCTGTTAGCATTTATGAGGCACCTTCATGTCCTAAAAATATACACTTAACTAATTAAATTACTATTGTAAGTGTGCAACAACTAGCCGACTATTGGCTTAATCTAACAACTACTAGTCAACTAAGAAAATCTTGAGTCGGGGGAGCCCTATCCTTTTTTCATGACATATTTGCACACAATTATGAGTTTAACTTATTCAACACATAGGTCTCGTCTCCTTAGACATCCACGCTCAACTTCAGTTTGGAATATTGTACCAAGGTTCCAAAATATGGAATGTTTTGTCTTCATATTTGGTGAAAATGTCTCTGCGACAGTTTAAAAAATCCCTGAAATCACTTCTTCTAACCAACCAATATTTTTCATATGGACTGCCTACAAAAGCTGCATCCAATCAATATTTCCCTTTGTCATTTAAGTCTAAAGGCCTATTATCGTTTAGCTTTTTAAGTTATTGCTTGAGTTCGTTCCCTGTTTGATCTTACTTGTCTTATAAAAACCTTAAGTCATATCACATGAGTGTATGCTCTTGGTCTGTTAAGGATAGGGTCAGTGTGTACTTGCATGTATCATGAATGAGTTTCTTGACATGTGTGTCTGTGTGTCTTGTGACTATGACTGATTCACTATACTTGTGTAAAAGATGGGTGTGTCAATATACTGCCCAGAGAATGCCATTTTGCAAGCCCCTGGAGGTTTTTTTTTTTAGAAAATTCTGCTTCACATTAGCTTGTAGTTATTATATACTGCATCTTTTTCATTTTTTTTATTTAAATATGTGTAAATAAACAAACAAAACAAAAAAACAAAAACAGAATATAAACAAAAAGACAGAAAATACAAGTAACATGCTTACTGTGTAGACCATATTTCCAACAAACAGGTAGTCATTTCCCTGACCGTCATTGAAGGGAGAGTCTGTGGAAAACACACACATGCACAGATGCCTCATGACAAAGTGTTACCAGCCAGAACTGTGGCAATGCAGATGATTTAGTGCAGCAAGTCACTTACCATGCTCTAACATTTTGAGCGGAAACCAAAAGAGGATAATTGAATGTATCAGTGCATTGATACAGTGACCCCAAAACACCTGAAAGACAGAAAGAGGGAGACAGAAAGGGGAGGAAGAGGGGAGAAAAAAAGAGGAAAACAAGTCAGTCTAAACCAATGCCAAAGCACATATATGCTCCCTCGCTCCCACACACATAAAAACAGCAATTCCTCACAGTTACATACAACTTCCACTGTGTTCTTGCCATCAAAAGTGCTCTCCTGTACTGCATGAGCGCACACACACACACACACGCACACACACACACACACACACACACACACACACGTACAGTAGTTTGGCTTGCTGGTGTACCCTCTAAAATGAAAGACTTCCTTATTCTGGCCCTCTGAATCTCATTAGGGGTTACCATGGAAACATCCCAGTCTCCATGCCACTCTTGTTTACTCGCTGGCGTCCCAAACAAACAGCAGGCATCACTCGTCAATCCCACAGACAAGCCACAAGGCATGACAAGTCGAATGCAGAGCGTAAAATTGACAGATAGAGCTTTGATTTAAACAGCATGCAGCATGTGGTTTGTGTGTGTGCGTGTGTGTAGATGTGTGTAGGTGCAATGCAGACTATAAATGTGTGCACATTTACCTTGGTGTTGAAGCCCTCAGCATTCTGGGTGATTCGGTAAAGCTGTGGGAAGCGGAGCATGTTCTGCTGGCTGCAGGGCCGGTCAAATATCCCCAGAGTGAACGGAGGCAGTGCAGTAAATATCTGCATCACACACACGATATACATACATGGACTTAAGGCGACTTTGCACATGCTGAACAATATTTTGCACACCCCATTTGTCATTTTGCACAGACTTTCCCCCACCCATAACCGAACCAAACTGAACTCTGAACAATATGCACACCTCGTTTGTCTTTTTGCACAGACTTCCATATTGTTTTATATACTACACATATTGTTTTATATAATGCAAAGACTTTATACTGTTTTAGCACAACTGTTTATAACCTTGTCTACTTCAGTTGCCCTGTACTTATCCTTTCTTCTTTCTTTATTTAAACTATAGTAAGTATATTTTATATTTGTAAATAGAATAATTGACGGCACCAGGCACCACATTCATTACATTGTTTGCTAGTTTGCTAAAAAGTAAACAAAACATTAAATTGTTTGTTAGCAAGCTAAAAAGTTAGTTAGCCTTAGCCTACTCATGATGCTCGGTAGAGAAGCTCCAATTTCACCTTCTTTAAGAAAAACTTGTTGGCTGAATTAATGGAGCAATCTGGCTGTTTTAATGGATCATTTAGAGTGAAACACAGAAGAGACACATCATAAAACTCAGTTTGGTTGAGTCTGTCCCTTAACTTTCTTTGAGGAACTTAATTATTTTGGTCAATCCATCTCAACAAAGGAATTGGAGTTTAAAGTTTTGGTGCAACAGAATTAAATCTAATCCAGGTTTAGAGTAAACACTAAACTGAAGTTTATTTTAAGTGAGCTTTAAAGGTTGGTGCAACATATTTTAAAGTTAAACCACGATTTAATCAGTTAAAAAATGAATCCTTGTTGGTGCAACAAAGCCATAACGTCAGAGTAATGTGTATATTTATACACTTTGACCAGCTGAATAATCAGTGTTTATATCAGCCTGTCTGCATTAAAAGGAATTCCATAATGTTTTAAAAATGGGGGGCCTGAAGGCATCTGCAGTCAGACGTATAAATGCACACAGCAGTCACAGAGAAACACTCTTGAACAGAGATGAATACAAACGTTTCTGGCTTTCAGCAAGAGCAGAGATAAGAAGACAAAGTAGAGTGAGATCGATTGAGAGATAATTGGAGAGTGAGAGACGGCACTAGATGAGAAGAGAGAGGGGTAGAGAGACTGAGGGGGAGAGTGGAGAAATGGAAAAGAGTGAGGGCGGGTACTCACCACATTGTAGAGGCCTATACACCAACGCTCAAAAAGGATCTGGCCAGAGAACCCGTTGACAAAGGCAAACCAGAGCTGGGACACAAAGAGAGGGATGAGAGGGGATGAGTGGAACAATAGTGGTGCCTTAGAGAGGTACTGATAGTGGAAACAGCAGGGAGAAATGGCCAATTTTGTTCCTCTGTTTACAAATTTATAAGAACACATAATGAAACAACTTCTGTAGGACATGGTGCATTTTGTACGTGTGCCAGAAGAGACCAGAAATCCTCCACAATGTCTGTCACTTGTACTTGAAATCATCATCAAGTTTTGGAAACTCATGTCTGTTTATACATCATAAACAGATATTGTCTACAAGCTTTCAAGCTTTTTCTGCCCAAGACACACCAAAGGGAAAGCCAAAATCTCAAGGCACACCTGTATTCATATCCATGCAAATCGCCTCTGTAACCAACCTAACCGACAGAGGCAACGAGTACTGACCAATCCGAAGCCGAGGTCCCTGAGTGCTCGTGGGAAAAAATAAAGCTTCAACCAATGATGGCCTGTGCATGTAGATGCTGTGGTCAGTGCACAAACACAGTTAAAGTTGAAGGATAGTCTTTGCTACATCGACCATATTATCATCACTACCTTGTTGCTGCTGTTTATATTCAACCTGGACACAAATTCAAAAAAATGTACTACAGAATTATTTCATGTGTATGTACATGTATATATTGCTTTATTTTATTTTGTTTTGTTTTATATATTTCTTTTTTTTTTAAATACAACTTTCATTTTGTTGTAACACCTTGTTACCTTCATGTGTCACACTCATAATTCTAATAATACTAATAATTCCCACAATCTGGCAACGGTGCAAACGGCGAAAACTGGTGTTTGCTTTGACTAAAGGTTAGTAAACGAGAGCGTACAAATTCCAAGGCACACCTGGACTTGCCTCATGGCACACTGTTTGGGAACCGGTGGTCTAAACACAGGTGTGGCCAATGACACTAATGAAGGTTCTGTTCCATTTAGTGTAGCAGTGAGACAACATGCACAATAGCAGCAGCCTGACTCTGTTTGACCTGAATGGAACTGAACCTTAATTAGTATTATTGATAACACCTGTGTTTACACTGCTACTTCATGAAAAAGATCTATGTTGGATTGATTTTAGATATAAAATATGCAAATATAGTAGCTGGATTTCTGCAGTCTTCTGGCAAGAACTTTTAAATGTATCCCTCACTCAGGTTTTGGCTGGCTCTGAAACCACTTTCTGACTTTATAGAAGTCAATTTACTGAAACACACACAGTCTAAAAGTGACTCTGGCCCAGGGGAAACCTTCATTAACACCTTCACACACACACACACACACACACACACACAGAGAGAGAGAGCAGACACAGGCTGATGTGAGGGTAGATAGAGAAAAAGTTTGGGGCCGCTGGTGGGAGTTGTGGCATTCCTGGGCATACAGTGGAGCATACAGCCTAGGGGTGAGGTCAGATACACAAAAACACACACTCACACACACACCCATCCCCCTTATTCTGTCTCCACCAAGTGGACAGAGACAGTCTCTAACCTTTGGCCTAGAGTGGTCTGCAGGGAGCCAATCATGTGAGATAATCATGGAAACACACACACACACACAAACACAGACACACACAGGCACAGAGTGGTGGTGGTGGTGTGAGTGGGACAGTGGGCTACAGGCTGCAGCTCCCATGAGGACCTGCACCTGCTGGCATCCTTAATGTCAGACAGAGGGGTGAGGGAGGGAGGAGCACAGCTGACAAATGCCCCTCATAACAGGCAGGCCAGGGCTGCAGTGTGCCCCTCCATCACTCACACACACACACACACACACAAAGCTGTCAACCCTTGGAGCCAAGGTCTCATCACTGCTGATCTAAACACACGTTTTTTTCTGTGCATGTGTGTGCGTGTGCAAAAGAGACAGAAAGCAGACACCAGAAGGGCACCTCGTCCATCACTGTCAGCCATGTCGACAAACAGCTGCAAAACATCTCTGTTAATGTAACCGTGTGTGTGTGTGTGTGTGTGTGTGTGTGTGTGTGTGTGTGAGAGAGAGAGACAGACAGGGTGTGGTAGTGCTGAAGCTCCTACCTCTATAATGTAGAGGACCACATTCTTATAGAAACAGTAGAGGATGCACTTGGTGACACGGTTGTAGCTCCATGCCCCGTGGACCAATAGCAGCTTCTCCAGGTAGGAGAACTACCAATCAGAGAGAAAAAAAAAGAGATTTATTACTATAATTAGAAGAAAAAATAAAGAGTTAAAGCGAACATTTGAGATAGAAAGGGGACAGAGAGGACATCAAGAATGTGACTGGGAGACAAGTTAGTCTCACTGATAGAGATAAGTGGCGCAAGATGCCCAGAGGCTAAGAGATAAACAAGTCAAACAGTGAAAGTGATTTGTGCGAGAAAAGACAAGACTCGTCAGTAATTAGGAGAATCCTCTGGCTGCACTTCACCCCATTAACATTTCACTGAGTTTTCATTCAATTCAATTCAATTCAATTTCTGTGAAAATCACAGTTACCCAGAACTCATAGTGTCAAAACAGCATGTTTCGTCCAACCAACAGTGCAAAATCCAAAGATATTTAATTTACAATTATACAAGCAATACATCATGTTAGAGAAGCTAAAACAAGGGAATGTGTCTTCATTAATTATTGATTGTGGACTTTTATTTAAGAATAGAAACATTCGTGATGAGCCATTCGTTTGTATAGAAAACACGATACTTCAGTCAACCTTGTAAGTAAATTCTCCTTTCAGTTGTCCCCCTCCAGGGAGGTCAAAGATCAGGATCAACTCAACCCTGAGCAGGTACAGATTCTGTGTCTTCCCTCAGGACTCTTACAAAGGATGGACAACCAAACATGAATCCATTCTCTGTGTTCATGTAACATATCTGTCTGACCCTAACCCCGGCTGTCTTCTGCACGTCTCCATGATATGTCTGCAGCCCACCTGTGCTATGGAGTAGTCAGAAGAGTTGGTGGCCTGCATGCCCTCGTTGCCACTGATCCCCACTCCAACGTGAGCCGTCTGAATCATGCCCACGTCGTTCGCACCGTCGCCGATCGCCAGCGTGATAGCCTTCACGTGTTTCTTCACCATATCCACGATCTCTGACTTCTGCAGCGGAGACACTCTGCAGAAACAATACGAAGAGAAAGATAGAGATGGTTTGTTGATATTATAAGTGTATACAGCTGTCTGTACCAGTTGGAAATTAGAGGTGTGGTGGCTGGAAGATAAAAGAATACTGTAAGAAAGAAAGAAAACAATAAACAAATTTAGAAGTAGAGGAGAAAAAAACAAAGATGTAAGCAATTAGGAAAGACAAATAAAGCTGGAAACTACAAGTGGGAAACAGTTGAAAGGGGAAAAAGAAAGAGATGGATGAGAGGCTGGCAGAAACACACACACACACACTCCAAAGCTGTGTTTACTGCTCTTCACCGGGTATTAGGAAACAATGATTCACTGTTCTGCTAATAAGATTCATGTTTGATGTTTTATACTGTATATGTGTGTGTGTGTGTGTGTGTGTATGTCTGCATACCTCTGAGTGTGCCTCAGAGTGTGTGTGTGTGTGTGTGTGTGTGTGTGTGTGTGTGTGTGTTCAGGGAGCTTCCAGTGGTACTCCACCCTCTTGACCTGTATCACTGATCCTCCCGTTCATAACCGGTTCTGTCTCTTCAGTGACAATGAAGAACCAGGGAGGCTCGATTACAGACGTGTCCCCGGGGGGCCACTGAGAGATGACAGTGAGGTGTTCTGCTGCATTTGCTTTAGTATCATGGATATTTTTTTTTCCCATTTTATGGTGCCATGTGTTGGCAAATGAGACCACAGCTCCACCTGATGCTCTCTGTTGTATTGGTTTTCTGTTGGGTTTTTACCATGGAGGTTTTGGAAGTTTTTTTTTTTTATCTATCCTTAATTTTTCCACCACCTTAATTTTTCCCACCACAGCCGTGAAAGTTTTAAATTGCGGTGCACAGTTCTCATTAGTGGTTATTGTTTATAAGCAAGAATTTAATTTAAAAACAACTTTATAAAAGTACCATTAACTTCATAATTATAATTTTAAGACCTGTCATCACATTTAAGACATTTTAAGGCCTGCAATTCAGATGATTTGATTTTAGTTTTTTTTAAGAACCTGCAGAAACCCAGTTTTATATATTTTTAATTGATGTAAAGAGCTATTTTCTTCATAATAATTCTTAGAAAACATTTTGCGTTTAATAGTTCACTCTTGACAATCTCACTACAAGGTCGATTTAGTGGCTTTTGATCCTATCACATGGTCTTCGTCAGCAGACATGGTCTTTCTGAGCACTTTAAGGACTTCTTGTTCATGTTGGTTTCAAATTTAGGACTGAAAGTTCATTCTCGACCTTGGAAGCAGCAATACCCCATTTAGTAGCTATTCTGAATATTTACATTGGATCACTTTACTAATTTTGTGACACAGTGACGAGAGCAGAGGGGTTTCTTTATCTCATACAATCAGGGGTTATTCAATGTGCTTAACATAGACAGAAAAAAGGAACATCCGTTAAATAAATATAATTAAAAACAGCTACAAATGATGTAAAGTAGTAATTAGAAGAGAGTAATTAAAAGACAAGTAGTATAAAAGAAAACAAAAAATACAGTCAATGAAACATAATGACAGTGACTGGATGTTAATTAACTACAGTATACACTAGTATCTACAGTACACTTTATTTGTAGGTTAACGCTCGAATGACAGTTGTTTTTTTGGAGCGATACATCAGGGAATGATCATGTTTGACTGGAAGGAATCTCAGAAGCTGTTTGTGTGAGAAAAATCCAACCCCACACACGCTGTGTTTACGTTCTCAAAAGCGGCATTCTGGACTGAATGACTAGGCTTGAATTTGTCTTCATCTCTGTTTTCAAAACACGCTTTGTATGAGGAGGCGTTGCTGCCGCCTGTCATTCACATGCGCGCAGCTTAAGTGAGTCTTGTTCTTACTACCTGCAACCTATACAGCGAAAACAAGTATGTCTACAAAGCAGGAGACGGGGGAGAAAACTGATACCAGGACTGGGATTAAACTTGTATAACAAGTCAAGTTATATTTCCCACAGTACAAGACTACTACAACTGTATGTGACAAAAAACATTTCACAGTATCTTAAAATAGGATAATTGTGTTTTATATAAATATACATTTGGGTATGGTAGGCTGCCTGCCTATTAGCTGCATTACTCAGATTAACCCAAATCCAGTTATTAAATATTTACATTACATTTCCCTGATGACACAGTAATTACCTGAGCTTCAGTGATGTATTAGGTGATAGTAATCTGAGTATTAACACTGGACTATCCACTTAAAGTGCGGACAATACTTCAAACGGTTCCTACGAGGAGGAGGAGCCACCTTCACAATGACTCTTTCTGTTTCTGTGCGTGTGTCAAGCAGAGCTGTAACTCTTTGGTCGAGCACTGGTTCCTCACAACGTTCATCAGTGCTGATAATCATATTACAGAATCAAATTATGTGCAGCTGCATGATGCATCACATGCAAACTGAATACAAAATGCTGCTTTGATAAAGATATAACTAAATGGAATTAGGAGCAGATGTACACTCTTAGAAATAACGATTGTAACTAGAACTACACAGGGTTCTTCGGCTTGTCCCCACAGGAGAACTCTTTTTGGGTCCTGGTAGAAACTTTTATAAAGATTCTACCAGGAGTCCTTTCAGGGGGTCCATAGGATTCTACCTAGAGTCATCGGTTAAAGGTTCCACCCGAACCACCTATGAGACGTTCTGCGGAGAACCCATCTATGGTGCAAAGATGCCAACAAGATCCCATCTAGGGGGTTCTACCACAATTTTTTCTTTCTTTTACTATTTTCTGTTACAAGGGTTTCATCTATAACCCAGCTGAAGCCCTTTTGCACCAAATTAGCTCTGGTTCTTGAAACGGTTCTGTTCAAGATTCTTGGTGCTATCTAGCCCACTTTGGTTCCCGAGGAAAACCTGGTACTTTCTCGGTTCCTACTGAGAACCACCTTTGTAGGTTCTGAACCAATTTATTTTTGGTGGAGATGCTCCAAACCGCTTACAATTTGGTGCTTGAACCGGAACTGGGCTGGTTCCATGTTGATGGACACGACCCATATAAAAGGTTCTACAGAGAACTTTTCTAGATTCCAAGAGTTTCATCTAGAACCCACCCAGGCGGTTCTCCAGAGAAGCATTTCCTATTACAAGACTTTCATGTAGAGCCCTTTTATATTATATATATTCAAATGTTCTTTTTTTTAATAAAGGTTCACCTATTATGCTCTTGTCCTCTGAGTGTTCTACAAAGAACCCTCTGGTATTCTACAGAAGAGGCAAAAACACAAGAACTCAAGAATGAAATGATTAATTGAAACGTGTGAATATTTGAGGGTGAGGATCTTTTAACACCCACACCTTCACTTCCTGGTCCTACAAAGAACCCTTGATGAACCTCTTCTTCAAAGGGTCATTTTGGAACTCTTATTTCTACGAGTGTACGACCCTTCACACAAACACACATCCGGCCGAAGCCCACAAGTCATAAAGATGGTTTTATCTTTGATGAATATGTAGAAGGATCATGTCCTGGTCAAGCTGAAATCACAGAGCTGGGTGGTCTGCTTCATATTCATACATAGGAGGGTGCAAAAACACACATATTTACACACACACAGACACACACACCTCCAGCGAGCCACACCACACAGCAGAGGATATTTCCAAGGGAAAACCTCAGAGAGAGTCTTGGCCTCTGTAGTCGCTGACGAAGGATGGGATCAACCTGTGCTCTTTGTTTTTCCTGTTCCTGCGTCTGAAGTGCGTGTGAGCGTGTCTGTGTGTGCGTCTCTCAGCCTCTGATCACAAATCTCTCTTTATCTCCCGCTCTGTCTCACTCTACCTTTCCTCTAAACACTGTGAACAGTGTCTGGGATTGTGTAAAGTGGCGTTGGGAGAGATGAAAGGCTCCCAGTGCTCTTCACGGTGGAGCTGAGCAGAAAATAAGCAGCAGCTAAGTCCTCCGATAAACAAACGCACAGTGAAGTCAGGAAGCCATGCGTACGAGTGCACCCTGACTCTGCCGCCCCTGAGACACACACGCACACATTCCCAAACTGTGAAACATCACACACATACAGTCAGTAAGACATTATCTCACAGGCACCTCTATACTTAAAAGACAAAGCTCATTATGTACAGTGTTTCCCAGACTTGGGCAGGCGCCCAGGTGTATTTGTCGACCCATTTAGCCTTCTTATTTTGTTTTTTTTTATCCAAGTAAAAGAGAGAGAACAACATCATCCAGAGCTGATTAACTAGCGGAACATCTCCCCTCGGTCTACCACTACTGTGCCTGTTTGCTCTGCAGGGAAACAGAGAAAGACACTCTCTGATTGAATATCCCTCCTATAAATGCCGTGATTGTGGTGCGACCTCAGTTGAGTTGTGTCTGTGAGGATTCTCAGGAATCAGTCGTGTTTTTTATGTGACTTTATAAAACATCATGTTGACAAAGAAAGTCATCAAAGCAAACATAAGGGGAGAGAGAAAGAGTGAAGCAAGCAGGCATGTGTGCAGTAACAGACCAGAGGTGTAGGTGTGTGAGTGTGTGAGTGAGGGGGAAAAGAGAACTGAAAGCAAAGACAAAGTGAACAGATTAAAGCAGTTTGAGTAAACACTAAAATCAGAAGATTAAGTAGAATTAAAACTGTGAAATAAGAAGTAACCTAGTAGAATTAGGGTTAATATTATAAAATGCCGTCACCTTATTAACAGTATTGCGCCCTGGATTCGCACACACACTCACAAGAGGAGTCACCTACAGCAGTGGTTCCCAACATGCGGGTCGGGACCTCCCAAGGCATCTTGAGATGATGACAGGTGAAGACAAGATGAAGGAGACAACACAAGACTAATTCTGGACCTTTCCCTGGCCTTTCTTTTTTCTCTCTCTTTTGAAATCCCGGATAGTTTTAATCTAATTGGGCTTCTCATAATAACATTCAACACAAACAACTGTACAAGAACAAACTACTCATATTACATATCATT
>JAJHUR010113403.1:0-39737 GCA_027495735.1 Lutjanus campechanus | reverse complement strand
GCACTACACCTCTTCTCATAAGAATGTATCAGGAAATGCTGTTAGCTTACAGGGAAAACCTACCCTCTAACCCTGGACCTCACCACTAATTGGCGACAGTCTTAAATCCTAAACTGCACCCTAACCAATCATATTCACTCTGAGAATGTCTCTTTTTCTTATGAGATCTGGCAGCGGCCCTTTCAAGTGACGGCATTTTCAGGTTTTATGGTTTTGTGGAGATATTGTGGGCTCACAAAGTGGTGAAAATACAAATCACACACATCAAAACACAGAGACCAATTTGTTGAAAGGTCAAAACCACCGGCGGTAAATGGAAGACATGTGCTCCTGGTTGCACAGTCTGCTTTCATCTGGGGAAAGAATTTGCTTCTGTGTACACTAAACAATTAAGAATGCCAACATAAAGTTCACAGTTGCCATCGACATCATCACAACACGCTGATGCTGCGAGGTCCTGGGGGCATGTTGAACCGTGGCATGAAACTTAAATCTTTACTTCAAAAAGCAGCAACACACAGCTGTGGGTGAAAATATGCAAAAGAGACACAGAAGCAGAGGAAAAAGGGGAAAGAGATAAATGAGCTGAACTCAGACTAAAAAGCATCACTCATTTCTCATACTATAGTATAAGAGTGAGTGTGAGTGTGTGTGTGTGTGTGTGTGTGTGTGTGTGTGTGTGTGTGTGTGTGTGTGTGTTTGTGTGAATGCCAGCTTGCCTGCAGGCCAGTAGTTTGGGGCAGTTTTGATGGAGCTCTTGATAATAGAGGAACAGGGATTAATAGAGAAAATAAACATCCCACAGAGCCGTAATGAATTCCATGTGGAGGAGCAGGCACGCTACAAGCTACCAGTCAGGCCCACACACACACATGCGCACACACACACGCACGCACACATACTCACACACCTGAATTCTTCATTTCCATTGACTGAAATGATTATTTCCATGGGATCCCAATGTTGCACAGTATTAACATGGTTTTATAGCATTTCAAGATTCAATATGCACCATGTTTGCCTTGTGTGGTCCATCTGCTCATTTTAGATGTTAAATTGTTCTTTTTATTATTCAATAAGAGAAGAAAACTAAAAAGGAACAACTTTAAGCTTTCAATTAACAGTTGAGGTTCTGGCTTAATGTTTACTGGGAACTCTTTACATTGAGGAGATCAGCCGGTGAATTCAGGTTAAAGCCATTAAAACAACTCCAACACTAAACACACAGAACGAGAATGTTTGGTAACGCTTTATTTGAAGGGGTGTGTCATTGTTTTATGCAAAGTTGACATTGTTCGAGATGTCTTTGTTATGACAACTTGACGTTAACCAAGACAGGAACAAGTAAACTAGCTAATCGTGATCTGTCCATCACGTTACTCTGTAAAACACCTCTGGCCTTATAACATTTCATGACATCTTTATGACCAGTCCAAATGGTGCCACTTTAGTTGAGGTCAGAGGAATTATTCATAATACTGTTATAAAAAAAAAACACATTTGACTGTGTAACAAAATGTAATGACATCTTTGTTTCAAAATGTACCACTTTGTTTGAGGTCAAGGAAAATATTCATGACACACTTACGCCAGTGTCAAAATCAGCCACATATGACAGTTCAGTGTAATGTTCAAACATAAAGCTAAACAGTTTCTTTAAGTCTGATGATGGCAAGATGCCATAACAAAGATATTTTGACCAGATTAATATAAAACTGTCAAAACTAAGACATCTCAAACGATGTCAACTTTGCATTAAAAATTACATAACTGACATAATGACACTTAATTACAACAGTCATAACCATGACACCCCAAGCGTTACAGAATGTTTTATTCATCAAGCATCATACACTACTGTAGCAAACAGTTAACCGTCTATCCAGGGATAATTTTGTTCATTGTACTTGTGGAGTTCAGCTCATAAACATAATAAACAAGAACTGATGCAAAATGAAATGCTCCATAGCAGGAACTGTTTGTGGAAACATGAGTAATACAACTAAACACATACTAATCAGCTGAAAAAGACCAAAGTCTAGACGCAAACGTGCACAAACATCTGAAAATTTGGCGCCGTTCAGAGCCTACACACTCTCTCACAGTGGGTTATTGGCCGCCATCAGACCTGAGAGAGTCCAGTGACCCGCAGAGAGACGACCCCTCTGTCCACTGATCAGCGTGTGCAGGAGACAGCACAGCGAGCGCACACACACATGCTCACACATACATGTATGTAACACAATCACATGAACAATGCAGCCTCTCTTCTTCTTGCCAAATAGCTATGCACACATGCGTCCACGCACACAAGTGTCCCTCCTCTTCCCAAAAATTCCCTGCTCTTGTTTTCTCAGCCTGAGGCTGTGTGTTTTTCTTTGTATGCCGGAATTCCTGTTTGCATTCACCTTTTTCCCCCAAACAGGGGAAAGGAAAACAAAAACATAATGAAAGGATTAAAGGAGATTACAGGTTGTCAGAGTTCTGAAACTCAAAGTGTCTATGTGTGTGTGTGTGTGTGATGTGCATGTGTTTTTACAGAGGAGTAAAACATGTGTGTGCATGTGTGAGTGTGTCTGTTTGCATGCAAGTGCACGGGGGTCGTGTGTACATGCATATGTGGTGCATGTGTGAGAGATGAGAATCTGACAAAACCTCTTTTTTTTCTCCCTGCTTGTCCTCACCTCATCACAGAGGAATGGACACAAAAAGCCTCAGCTGTGTAACACAAAGTAAACAGCACGTAAGTGAAAAATGATTGTGTAAAAACACTGTACATGACACATGTTTGGGGTGGTGGGCGTTGACGTTTGACATCTTGCACATCTGTCTGCATGATTCTGTGAAGCTCCTTCCAACATGACAGGGTTCAAATTATTATTATTTTTTTAACTTGCCCCGTTGGGCAATTCTTACTTGCCTCTGTGCAAATAGTCTTATTAGCAGTTATCAAATAACAACAAAGACTAAAGTTAATTCTCATCTATAATCTAGTGATGCAATGTCTGAATTTTTTTTTTATACTTTTACTTAATTATTTACTAGTTTTTATTATATGTTTTCCTTTTCTCATGATTTTTACTATTGCTGTTGGTGACGTCTTTATAAATGTCTTGTATTGTCGGCTCAAAACCCAAAGATATTCAGTTTAATATGATAATAAACATAGAAATCAAACAACATATTTAAGAGGATAAAAACTGGCATTTTCTGGCATTTTTGCAGCAAAAATTACTTAAAAGTGAGTTGCTAAAGTGACTTGCTAGATTTACTGGCCTGACAAGACATTTCTGAGCGCTTGTGTGAGGGGACAGCTTCAAATTCCACACTGATTTATTTAGAGCAATATAATAATGGCTCAGCTGCTAGTTGTGCCTGAAATACATTATAGTATGAACCCATGTAATTTTCACATCATAAAGGAACTAAAACAGAGGGTCATGCACACGGGTCAATCCTCAAGTGAATGCAAACAGTTCACCAGCCTTGCAGTGAGGTGCTAATACACCACAGCAACTTGTCACAGCAGGTCCAGTCAAAGCTTTAGTGGCAGCTAAGATAACCCCGGGATAATAACCAGACTAAGTCCACAGAGAGCTGTAGAAGATTAAAAAAGGTTACTAAGGTACAGACACTAGTTAGCTCTTAAAGCTAACAGGCAGCCACTTAACAGTACAGCAAGTCCAGACCGAACTGTATCCCCACGACAAAGAACGCTGACTTAACATGAAAAGAAACAGCTCACAAAAGGTCCACTAAGATCTGTTAACACTTTCTCAAAGAGAGCAAACATGAAACCAAAAAGAAAACCCATTACTATGTAACTTTGCTCTTTCTCACGCTAAATTAGCTGATATTTTTGGAGACTTTAGGGGAAAAATTGCTTAATTCTTTGATTGCAGCACCAGTTGCAACGTGACAGATCTCATTAGCAAGCATTTTTATGTTCCAAACTAAATGTTTATTTTTCATATGCATCTAAGCTTGAAGAGGGCGGAAACACGAACCCACAGGCACACACACACACCAACACACATGCACGCACACAAACACAGACTTTGTAAACCATGTTCACCGGCCCTTCTGCATGGAATTTTATCAGGTTTATATTTGGATCACAAAATAGGCAGGGCACAGGGGCAGTTTGAGATAGAACAGGTCACCTCCTCTCATTGCATACTTTGCTATAAAATGTCTAAGAATAAACAAGCGCACGCACACAAACACACACACAAAGATATCTATCTATATAATGTATATATAGATATAAATGAACAAAGTGAGGATGGGGAAAGCCAAATGTTGATCCGTTCCAGGCCACCCTCTCCATTCAGAGAGAGCTCGATCGCTTGTGCCATTATGACAAATGTACACAGGCAGAGTATAAAATATACAAGAAAAGCACTAAGCAAGATAAATGACAGAGGGTACAAAGAAAAGGAGACCCGACGAGGGACAAGGAGGGGTGTGAACCAGACTCGGTGGAAAAGGAAGAGAGAAGAAGGGCTGCTGAGTGAAAAGAAGGCGGAGAAAGACATGCTCATATCTGAAGTGCAGATTCTGTCACCAGTGAGATTTAATATACCATTTAATTATCAGACTGTGCATCTGTGCAAACACCCACATCCTCTGCTGCCTGAGCCAGAAACACACACGCACACACACACACACACGCACACACACACACACACACACACAGCAGACCAAAAAATAGACACAGACACACATGTGGACTCAGCAGTGGGAGGCCTGTTGTACTGAAAACTAATATAAATTGAGAAATGCCAGAACAATAGAGCAAGTTGAGGCACTACAATGTGTGTGTTTGTTTGTGTGTGTGTGTGTGTGTGTGTGTGTGTGTATGTGTGTGCATAAAGATGATTAATGAGCAGAAGAGAGATGCTGTTTGCTTAAGAGTTGTACTGCGGGCAGCGTGACAGGGAGAGGGGGGTTGTGGGAAAGTTAGATGTAATGTATATTCAGAACTATCAAGCTGATCAGGGTGCTCACATGCCACTGCATATAGCATAAACAGTGTGTGTGTTTGTGTGTGTGTGCGTGCGCTTGCGTGACAGATAGGGCTGCACATAGGGTGAACCTGCAGAACCAGAACCAAATCGCAATATTAGGAGAAAGGAAAAATGTGTGAGGAAACGGCATTATAATGAAGTTCTGAGGTGCTGCAGAGATGCTCTGGTCTAAAAATGCTCTAATCTTATTGCATATCACAATTTCAGTCAAAATAATAGCAATATGACTTTTTTTTTAAACCATATTGTGCAGCCCTGGTGAGAGATTCTCAGAAAGAAATGCAACCACGATTTGATGCCTGCAACACAGTCCATATTTACCACTGTCATCGTCTGGATGGCAGCACATGTTGCTCCAAAACCTGTATGTACCTTAATAATCCTGATGGTACTTTTCCTCTTTAGCCCGAAGGACAAATTCAGAATGAATGCAAGTTTATCAGTTTGAACCGTAAATATCTTTGTACTGTTTCCATTTAAATGAATTAATTTGCATATCATTCCACTCTGTTTATATTTACGTTTTGCACAGCGTCTCAACTATTTTGGAATTAGGATTGTGAGACAATAAAAAGGAGACTTTACATCTGTATGCTCGTGTCTCCTTCAGTATTGACTAAACAGAAGGAGACAGGGCAAAGATTTGTGTCAGTCTGTGTGTGGCAAGTGATCTGAAGGTGACAGATGGTGCTTGTCACAGCTTCGGCGGTCGCAAACCGTTTACCCAGGAGGCATTGCTCGCAGGGTTTGTTTTGATGAGGAGGAGCACCAAAAGGAGATTGCGTTACCACTCACTCATCGCCCTCACATGGCTCGACCCAATCTCCCCCTTCTTCTCCGGATTCTCTTTCTCTATCCAGATTGTCCATCTCCTACTTGAAGTACAATAAACACTCCCCCTGCTTTATTCACAAACATGCGCTTCCACTAACATAAACACACATATTTTGTTGCTTGTTCCCGCTCCTCCTCTGTAAAACACACACATTTTTCCTGTCACACACCACAGAGGCTGTGCAGTCGCTTCCTGTGCATAGAGAGGCTGCTGACAGATGTGGAGGCAGTAGTGTGAAGGAGACATGGAGCGGAGAATGGGGCTTGGTGGGGCAAAGGGAGGGGGGGTTGCATCTGCCGCTAAGACTGGCAGGATCCACTGCACAGATCAGCCTTCACGCTGATAACAGCTGAGAGAGGGCGCGATAGAGAGAGCGAAAAGTGGGGACAAATTTTTAAAAACGGGAGCAGGAGGTCAGTGTGGAGGTGAGAGTTTGATAAGCAGCTTCTGTTTTCGCTCACATGCAACGTTACACTTTCAAACATGAAGAAGCTGAGCCAGCGCGAGTTATTTCAAGTGCGAGATAAGTGTCACTTTGAAGACAGCGTCGCTTTCATCCACACCGAACGGTCACAACCAGAGCTCTGTGAAGCTGGCCGCGTTGACAGGCATGACTGTGACACCACGTGCACGCACGCTAGCACGCTACATTCGTACACACGAGAGGAAATGTTTCTTCTCTTACATCCATACGTCCAAATTTAAATTAGATTTATTAATGTGATGATGTTTATGAGGGAGAGGCAGGGCTGTACAGTAACAGATTACATGCAATCTGTATTATATAATCAGAGGGCAAAAAACAAATAACTGTAATCATCCCAGATTATATTTGAAAAATGTGAAGTTAGATTATAGTTCAATTGAATATGTTCTACAGTAAATTAATCCTCTCAGGGTGCCAGTTTTGTTCATGGTGACTTAACTAATATTATTTAGTTTTTTTTAAATGATAATTTATCAATAACGGAGTTTTATTCCTTTTTCTTAAGTTGATTTTTTGCAGCTGCATCCTTTTTTTGTATAAGGCGTCAGATTTTCAGTGTTTGATTTTGAGGTAATTCAAAAGTAACCTGAAAGTGTTCAAACTGTATTTTTGTAATCCAATCTAATCTGACACGACCCCGGGGAGAGGATATCGAACATCTGATCATCTACTGGATTGTCATTACTTAATTTGAATCAGAGTTGATTATTTTTATTTCATAATTGGGGCTTGTTGAAGCAGTTTGTCATGTTGTTTATTCTGGCTCATATTTGCCTTGTTGCATTTACACCCACTTGAACGTGCACTACAAACACCCCAGGCTCTGAAGCATACTGTAGATCATGCATTTGTCACATGAAGAATTCCACTCATGACCCACAGTTTATGTTTCAAGCCAACCAGCTGTCCCTCTCAACTTCCCCCGTCTCTGTCTGCCATATAGATGTCTTAATACGAGCACTTTACAAAAGAAGCCTTTGAACGATAACATTTAAGAACGATTCTTCTATAATAGCACACACCCCGCGGCTGGTACGGATTCAAAAACTTGCTCAAGGACACATCAGCGGGGGGAGCAGCTGCCATTACTGTGTGTTGAAGCCAGGCTTTCCAGCTGAAAGATGGATTCCCTACTGCACCACATTGTTTAAAGTTGCTGCTAAATGGAGTGTATTGAACGGAAAGTCTGCATTTGGCAGAGGGAAAGTCTAAAAGTGCAGCACACAAAATCATATTAAGAATAATTCGAATCATAGTGAGTGTTACGTCAATTTTGTAGTCTTTCCCCACCAAAAATATTCTGCGGATTTTAATTGAGAAATAGCTTATGTGACTGTCCTCCCTTAGGCCTAGTTGCAATTTACTTTCATTCAACAAATAGAACGTGTAGTTTCAAAAACTTCTCACTCAATCAGCCCAGCCAATTTACACATCATTCTCACCACAGTCTGTTTGTTTTGTCCCATCTTTAGACAGCACCTCTCAGCCATGGATTTAATCCTTCATTGCTACAGTACATCCTGCCTCATTACAAGTCATTCAGCTGTAGAAGAGATTTTTTTCTGCCTAAATTTTTTCTGTTGAAAGGGATTAGAAAGATTTTTTTCTGGCACGTAGGTGCAGAAAAACTACTCAGATCCTCTGATAACAAAAAACTCTTGCAGTGATTTTAAAAGTGGGGGCCCTGGGGACCTCAGCAAAATCTTATAAATAAATAAAAATGAAATATGATTATGTGAATAATGCAAAATAAAATAAAATATAATATCAAAATATTATTTGCCGTGGCCACCTTTCGCATTGAACTGGACTGCACTGGACTGCCACGAAGCAGCTCTGCTCTTGAAATTTAATCCTAACACACAAAAATGGACACGTTTTTGAAAAGGAAAAGATGTGACAAGCAGACCAACACAAGCTCAGCTGCCAAACATCTGAACAACTCCTGGCCAAATAAAACTTGCAAGTATGATGCAGCATACATAAAGTATGAATTTACTGCTGCACGTAAGCATCCTAAATGTGTTCTCTGCTTCGAGACTCTCTCAAATGAGTGTTTAAAACCGTCCAAACTTCAGAGTCCCTTGGACCAAAAGCACCAGAGGCCAAAAAAACGGTCAACTTTTGGGTTTTAAAAGACATCTTGCAATCCATCCAAACTAATGCTATTTGTGGGGCCTTGGCATGTACAAGTTTGTGAAGCCCTGTGCTGTTGGACCGACATACTGTACATCTATGTCTAATCTTGAGAAAGAGATTCCCCAAAGAAAACAAGCGTGACATTTCCTACGGCTGCAATTAAAGCTTATGGACAAGAATTTAGAGAATGCATAAGCAACAGCAGCAGGGCAAAAAACTTACAGAAACTTTTTTTAGGTTATCAGCTGACGTAAAAGCCAAATGTTTCATCCTCTGACCCAGACTGTATTGGCCAGACGGCAATCAGGCTTTGAACTGTTTACTGGAAAAGTACAGCATATGATCAAACATGGTCGAACGGCTGCTAACCAAATCTTCCCAACCATATTAAAAACGATCCACTTACAGTGCTAACTACATTGGCTTTCACCCTCTTGTACTAAATGCATAGGCGATTCTAAAGTGCCCTTATTACCCTGACATTGAAGGTTCACCCTGTCCAACTCAATTTACTCAGTGGCTAAGTGGCCTTGCACGCTGTCTGGCTTTTGACCAGCACTTCTCAAAGTCTGGGAGCTTCCAGACACCACTTCAATGTAACATCACAACTATTTCTTTTCATAGAGGTTGGCATAATGCGAGAAAGCAAAGTGATTAAAGGTGTGAAGTTGTAAACTTAAAATCATGGCCAACATTAAAATCCTTTCACAGGATTCCAATTGGATGCAACGTTAACCACACACAGATCATGCTATACGCTAATAAAATCACCCGAAAAGACACCCACCATCTGTGCAAAAAGCAAGAAAAAGTTTGAATGTAAACATAGATGTCTCACCATCACGGTTTAACACACACTTTGGGCCCACAAACGCTGCAATCACACACAAAACCATAAACAAACACACACAAGCACAAGCACGCACGCACACACACATGGTGCAGACGCTTAAAATTTATGAGGCATAATCTCCCCGGTCTCACATATAAACAAACTGTAAAAGTGAACACACTGTGATTATGTGTGTGTGCATATACATGTTTGAGTGTGAGCACGCATGTGGGCGTCGGGGAGAGTGTGTGAAACAGAGAGACAGACACAGACACACATGACAGTAATCAAGCAACTTAAGTTAAGCAGTCACACATGAAACCCTGAGTGCAAAGAACACATAACAGGGGTAGAAATTGAATCTGGAGATACAGAATGTCTCAGATCTTACTTGAAATAGCAAAAGGAACATAAATAGACTGGATAAACTGTACTCTACTGTATGTGAATGTAGTGACAGAAAGACAGACAGTGAGAGGGGAAAGAAGTGATAGTTTAGTCCTTGTCTCTTTTCATCCCTTTCTCCAAAGGGACACCAGAGACTTTAATTACCTCCACCTGTGAACACACAAAGAGCCCCACCCACCAATCTGGCTGTGGACCACACCCTACTTCCCACGGTAACCTGCTTAAGACCCCACCACATCACTCCCTCCCTCCTGTACAGACACAAACACACACAAAAAGCCCAGAAGGAGGTGAGAAGGAGTAAAAGAGGAGGGTGCACTCACATCCAGAGAGTCCTCGTTGACGATGATGAGGGACATGCCGTGCGTCACCAGACGACAAGAGTAACCTGAGAAACAGAAACAGACAGTGTAAGGTGGCGAATGGGGGATGGGAGGGAGATTAGATTAACTCAAAACCCAAAACACAGCTGAAAAGCTGGTGTCATGTATGACTGGATTTGCAAAATCCTGCTTCATTCTCACACAGAGCTATCTGATTCTCCTTCATCAGCCTCCAGCCATCATCACATCTCTATTGTAGTCTGTTATGAATAGTTCAACTACATCATGCTCCAGTTAAAGGGATAGTTCGGATTATTTGAAGTGGGGTTGTACCAGGTACTTGTTGATAGTCAGTGTATTACCTACAGTTTGGAGAAGCAGAGAGCTGCTGTGGACAGAGTCGGCTGCAAATGGTATATATCTGTTTAAGTGTATTTTCACCGCTTTACAGCAGTGAATTACTCAGCTCCCACACCGGTGAGCCTCTTTGTGTCTCCGAACTGGGGGCGTGTTGACCGCCATCTACTGTAGGTAATACACTGACTATCAACAAGTACCTGATACAACCCCACAACAAATAATCCAAACTAACCCTTCAAACAGACCAAAACCGCTAACTCATTTATTGTGAACGCTAATGCAGGTGTGGAGAGCTGTTCAACCACATAAAGGTAAGTGAAAAGTGGCACAGGATGTCCCGACTAAATGACAAGTGTCTACCCAGAAAATGTTGCTTTTCAAATCTTGTTTTTGTGGACGTCTGCCACCAACTTCCTCCACGACTGCCAAGAGAAACCAAACGCACTAATGTCATTACTGTGCAACTTTTACCCTGCTGTGTACACTGACCACTGGTAGACTTCACTTAGAGATTGGAGACATGTCTGGCATGTCACAGCCCACATAATGCCCGCTATTCATTTAGCCATGATTTAATTATCTTCACAATACATAGAGTTTCCTACACTACTGCAAATCAGGCCGCAGTAAGAAGGGGACTTCCACACCATCGCTACAATTGCGTCCATCACTGAAAGCAACCTCATATCCAATAAGCTGCTTTTACTTTCCATCTTGTGACAAAACTCTCCGTCTTCTGACTTAAAAGGATAATTCAGATGACGTGAAGTGGGGTTGCTACCAACAGTAGATGGAGGTCAACACACTCCCCGTTTGTAGAAGCAGAGAGGAGGTCCGGGACGTAAGTTAAGTGATGTACTGCTGTGGACAGGGTCAGCAACAAAAAAATATCTTGGCAAACTTTTAAAAAAATTCAGTTTAAGTCAACTAGAATTATTTTCACCACTTTACTTTCTGGCCAGACAGTCTTTTCTGACAGGAAACTGCCATCATATAAGCCAAACATTGCACTCTCCAAACCAACTAGCCTCTATGGTTGAAATCAGTCTTTTTACATTGCAGAACACAGGAGTTGCCGGTCTACTACTGCTAATCACTAAGTTTTATTTGTGTTATTGTGTGACTCTGGTGAATCCAAACTAACCTTTTAAAATCCCAAACCCATGTTCTACAAGGTCAAATTATTGTTTTCACCCAAGAAGTCCAGTTGGTTCGGAGAGAGTGATATTTTGCTTGTATAACAGCATGTTCCTGTCAGAAAAGGCTGTCTGACGGCAAGTGAAAATATGAAATATAGCGTACACATATTGTCTCCTAACTGGGGCGTGCCGACTGCCATTTACTGGAGGTAATACACTGACTATCAATAAGTACTGTATCTCATAGAAGCCCACCTCAAACAACCCTGACTATCCCTCTAAACACACAGTACGGTGTTTCGTTTAAATGTTTTCACCTATGTTGATGGCAGTCTCCTGCTTGTCTCCGGTGAGGACCCAGATCTTGATGTCAGCCCTCATCAGAGTGGCGATAGTCTCTGGCACGCCGGCCTGGAGACGGTCCTCTATGGCTGTGGCGCCCAGCAGCATTAAGTTCTGTTGGTTGAACAGAAGAGCATGACAGAAATAATTAAAGAAAGAAGATATATTTGAAAGATAAAGCGAGAACAAAATATAGCACAAAGGAGTAAAGTAGGTTAAAATAAATTATATTTAGGCTACAAATTCAGCCAGACATCATCAGGCTGTATGTGAGGGCTCTTTCTCTCCGGAGAACATCATCCATATCTAATTTGAGGATGTGAACGATGCCAGCGAGTTCAATTCAGTTGGTGCAGCAGTTCAGTTTGGACCTCTGTACCAACTCTGTGTCTTCGTGCCAAGAAGTAACCCATTACCTTTCCTCCCCTTGCTTTAATTTGTTCAGCATTTAAATGCATGTGTACCCTCATTAGACACACTCGGACACACACACAAACACTCGCACAGACACACAAGTTAACACTACTGTGTTGTTGACTCCAGTTTTATGGGGCTTTTGGCAGGCTGGTGCAGGTAATTACCCTTGTGGTCTCCCAGTCTGAGCTCCCCTCCTCCTCCTCCTCCTGCTTCCTCTTTTTTTCCTCTTCACTTACTTTTCTCACCTCGGCACTCTACTCTAAATTCTTGGTTTTCAGTTCAACTCTCTTCTAAATATCCTCTCAAGTGAAAACAGTATTATTTTGTTCTCTTATTCTCTCATTCAGTGTTACCCTTCTGACCAACTAATACAAGAGTTCTACAACATCTTCCTTTTACATTCTGCTAAAGAGAAAACACACACACACCTTGAAGGGAAATCTGACTGTGTAGCGCAATTTACAGGCTGTGATGAGTAATGAAGGAGCACCGTGTTTATTGAAGGTTGTGAATCAATGGAGCCACTCTGCCCCCTGCTGGCAAACATGAAGTTTGTGTTTGTGTGTGAGTATCAGAAACAATTTAATGTTCTTTCAGTTCTGTTTTGATTTCATATCTATCTCTATCAACATCATTCAATTTTATATCTGCTACAAAAAACAGCGCAGTACCACTTTAACATAATACTACCCTTATAAATAATTTACAAATGGCTTATAATTAGGTTATAACACTTTACAATTTTAAATAAACATAAATAAACAAGGTATAACGTTTTCAAACATCAATGTGGGCTCACTATTTGGAAAGATGCAGTTACTGCTTACTACTAATTAATCCTATTCATGAGCTGCTAACACTCATAACTGGAAACAAGGAGCCTTGTTGGAAAGTGCAAAAGACGTGACCCTTAATTAACGACTAATATCATAACTGGCAAAAGTGAGCCTTATTGTAAAGTGCGTGCTGATAATGTAAAAGGTAAACAATATAATGAATCTGGTAAGACTTTTTAAGACCTTTTTATTACCACTTTTAATGAAACTTAATGCCAACTTCATGGCTATACCGACAAAAGTATGGAAAATATTAATGAACTTTAAGCCAGAGAAAACAATTATTTTGAAAGTACTTGAATTTCGCAAGCAACAGGTCACTGTTGTCCTTTTTATCTAATGTGTTCTAACAGCTTAGTAACCTAATTAATAATCACCAATTATAAATCATTTATAAAGGTCTTATCATGAAGTGGTGCCAGAGGGGAAATTAAATTTCCTTCTTTTAAACTTATGATTTTCAGTTGTAGTGTAAACTTTTCAAGACTCTTTAAGTCTTAAGATAAAGATATTTCAAAACTTCCAGGCACTTAATTTTCACCAAGATATTTCCCAAAAGTTTGGAGGCCAACAATACACAATACTACAGGGAAAGAGATGGTGTGTTTACCTTTTCCAGTAGTTCATAACACTCTTCCAGTTTCTGAGCGCGGTCTTTGAGCACAGTGCTGGCGCTATTGTATTCCTTGAGCCACTCCTGGTAGGCGCCTTCCTCCAGGTCCACATAGGCAAAACACAGAGTCCTCAAGCCTGGAAGGACAGGAAGAGGACAAGATGATCAATCTGCATGATCATGGAGCAGCAACCGTTTTACCATATAATTTTTAAATGGGAGTCAGTAGCCAAATGTTTTTTTCATTGGAATGCTGAGAATCAGACAGAATGGGATAGATAAATTGATATCCATCTTTGAACAGAGAAACCAAACTCCCTCTCTCCTTTTTCTTCATTACCTTCAGTAGCAAACTGTTCCAGATGAGCAACAGTTAATTCTTTGTACTGGGACGCCTCAGTCAGACGTTCAAAAATGACATTATCCTGCAAAACAACAAAATAAGAAGTTCAGCATTATATGAAATAATGTTGAAAGACATTTGGAGTGCTGAATAAAAATTATAATGAGATAAACATACAGCTCCTTTGCAGTAGAGCCGTAGCTTCCCGTTGGGGGTTCTGACCACCACAGACATACGTTTGCGGTTACTGTAAAGGAAGGAGTGGGTTCAGTTTCAAAACACACAACAGTTTTATATTACAGAGTTATTTACTGAGTGAGAGGAACATTTATGGGAGCACTACCTGGAAAACTCCAGGACATTCAGCAGCTCATAGCTCATCTCTTTTCCTCTCTGAAATACAACAACAAAATGTCAGCTCCGACCTTTGCAAAAAAGCAGCTCTTAAAGCTGTGAAACGCACAGATACACACTCACAGCTTCGATTATGACTGAATGCGGGGTTCTTGCAGTGAAAACAAAGCCGAGTCCTTTGGCCCCTTTGACCAACGCTCCTTCATCTGGTGAAGAGGCCTGGTAAATGATCTGGTTCTCCTCTCTCTCTGGGACCACCGTGTGGCACACTGCCATCATCGTCAGGAACTCACAGATTTGAGGCGATGTCGGCTGAACACATACACATATTGCATTTTATGTTTTATCTATTGTGTCTGTTTGTTATGTGTAGGACTACAGATGGAAATTAAAATCTGGTTTTCATTTCATAGAAATGATCAATGTCATTGCACACTTATGTAAGTTAAATCAACTAAATACATACAAACAGTGTGGATGTGGTTAGTTATTTTTGGGCAGAAAAGGAGAAATATGAGAAAAGCTGCAGTGACACCTACATGGTTCTTCTCGATGTTTTGGATGAGAGTTGGGTCGTCAAACTCTGTGGAGTTATTGCTGTTGGACGGCAGATTGCTGTAAGACAAGAAAAAAAAATATGTCAAGAGTTATTTTAGTTTTTGAGCATTAAATAACATTGCAGGCTAAAATAAATGAGTTTTTGTCAACTTTTGGACTTTCTGAAGTGTACAATACAGAAGAGTATTAAGGCCAGGCATAACGGAGAAACATTTTGAGAATAAACATGTCGAGAATAAAGTATGCCTGGCACTAATAATGGAAATTTGTCTTTTTTCTCGATAATGTCGACTTTATTCCTGAAATGCAAACGTTTTCTTTAGTGTGGCCTTAATACTCCAGTATAGAACACAGTACATCAAAGCATCAAAGCATGCAGAGGCTAAAATAAAGAAAAGAATATTACGGGGTCTCTGCAGGGTTCAACAAGTTATATTTAAGACTTTTTAAGATATTTTGGAGACCATTATGAATGCAATTTAAAATCTATTTCACATACGTACTGGCAAAAAGTATGTTAATTATGTTATGTTAATTAATCTCTTATTAATTAATATGAAATAATCTCTTAAAGACATTTGCCAATCCAGATCTCATAATGTAAGACTTGTCCTGTCCACGCTTAAAGGTGAAGCATGAAGCTAGATGGGGATCAATTTATCAATCAATCAATTAAAGTTGATCCCAAAACCACCTCTAAAAGTGAGATCGAAGTTAATGCATCTTCATTATCCAATCAATTTCCACCTGCCAAAATGATATTTAAGACATTCTAAGGCCTAACATGCAGATTACTGGATTTTAACATTTTAAGGACCTGCAGAAACCTTGTATTAGAAAGGAGAGGACGGATGAGAAGACGTCACTAACCTGAAGTCCTCCATTGAACGATCACAGTCAAGATCAGGGAAGTGGCTGCAGTGATAAATGAGGTTGTATTGCAAAAGGAATCAATCAGTTGATGAGTTGATTAGTTCATTTGATCAGGCATGCAAGAGGTCAATCAACTGAATTAATAACAGCTGAGCTTTACTGCAAGTTAGTCTACGATTAGTTTAACTATTTGAGATTAACAGAAAAGTGAATTTAGTGGCGTTCTGAGCTAATTTTCTTTTAGTACGTGGCTCTGTCTACAGGCTAAGGTGCAAGAATGAATGTACAAAAAAAGACATGACTCACCCATATGTAATTCCAGCTATGGTACACTTCTTAAAGTGCATGACGTTACAGGTCAGGGTTCCTGTCTTGTCGGAAAAGAGATACTTCACCTGTAAAAGACAAACAGCAACAGTACTGACTGAATGTGTATGTAATGGTTTGGGCAATCCTTTCCATCCCATAGCCACTGATTATGAGGAGGCGGGCGACTTACCTGGCCCAGTTCTTCATTAAGATTGGACGTTCGAGCCATGGCCGGCGTGTCTGTCTCTGAGTAGTACATCTCCACATCCTGAGGGAAAACCGAAACACAAGCAAGGTGATCAGAAATAGATGAATACTTACAGTAAGTGCATTTGAAATCGTGCATTACAAAACACACATACCCAGTTGATGAAGAGGGCCTGTGTGAACTTGACCACCTCCAGAGTGACCAGCAGGCTGATGGGGATCAGGTTGTTGTACAGGATGATGAACGTCAGCAGGTTATATGCAAAGTTAGTGGAGATGTCACCTGCACAAACACACAAAATTCTCTTGATTACTCATCCCCAAAGTGTGTAGTAATCCTAACAAGTCATTATTGTAAGGAGACGCAAAGGGAAAATTCGGACGATGATGCAGATGCAGAGATGCAGGGAATACACTGACTATTGATACTTACTTCATACAACCCCACTTCAAATCATCCAAACTAACAAATGACAGGTTTTAAAATGTGGCATGTGTGTGTGTATTCTCACCCGCTCGGGACAGGTACCAGCAGGCATCTTCAGTGTGTTCTCTGTTCCAGATGGCAGCGCCGACAGAGCTGACCAGAGCCATGACCAGCAGGATGCCAAACAAGACCAGGATCTGCATGTTGGTCACCCGCTCCACGTTAGAGCGCTTCAGCGGTGCTTTGGTAGAGTTCTGGGAGTTGGACAGATCAATGAATACAACACGTGAGAAACAGAAAGACATTCGTATTGGGACAGTGCTGGGTGAGGGTGCAGTTTCACTGAGTTACACTGGTTTCTCTGGGGAGGAAAAGTCCACGTGCAGCACCCTTTGAACATGTTTGCCTCGCTAATTTAATTTGTCATACACAGCTATAAACACAAGACTATTATTAAAATGTTTTTAATCACTTTTGGCAGAAGTATGTGCCAGCAATCCAAACTCCGGGACGGAGGATTAAAACTACCTCTCAGCTTGGATGTGCTCCCAGTTATGAGTGCGTCACACAGTTAATTAAAAACTCTAAACTCTATGAAGTTGACAAGGAAAGAAGATTAAAACATATCAAATTAAACTCCAAAATTCCTTTGCTCTTGGGTGTCTTTTCACGCATTATACACACTTTACTGAACCCAGACAAGAAACTGGGTTTACCTGCATCAGTTTGGAGTCGTGGCCAGTGTAGACAACAATTCCCACAACCCACTGTGTGTTTCTGAGCTGGGCGCCGCGGAGCAACACCTGGTCTGGACCCAAGGGAACTGGACTGAGGAGAACAAGAGAGGACATAAATGTTATAAATAAATGCAGATTTAGGACAATCTGCATTTCTTCAATAACTGGTTGACTTAAAGAAAAAACCTAAAAGACTGTAACAGGATAACAAAGGCTTCGAATTCAACCTTCACACTTGGAGTGAATTTTAGACCTTTTTAAGACCACCATTACAGCTATTAGGGAATTTTCCATTCTCTAGTGGCCATGCTAAGGCCTTCGAGCCATACCATTAAGATACATTAACAGACATACTGTCTCTCCTCAAGAACAGTAGATGCAGCTGTCTTCTCCTTTCAGATAAACAAGTGAACAACCTGATAGTGCTGCTATGGCAGCTAAGGTCGACGAGGTGTTTGTCTTGTCTCTCTGACCGGAGAAGACGTAAACTGTAATCTGTTTTGGATAACACTGACCCTGAGCTGTAGAGCCAGAGGTGTTGAACTGTGGTCTCAGACCTTGTGTATTAATAATTCCTCTGTTTGTATATTCAGACCAATAAGATAACTCAACGTGTCGGGTCTGACCTTATTTGAGCATAGGTTCATCATGACATTTTCTGTGAATGCTTAAAGACTATCCCGGAGGACAGAAACGCCAGAATTGAAGGCAACATCAATGCCAACTGTGTACTGGTTATTCCTTCATTCTCCTTGATCAAGTATTATTAAACCAGTTTCAGTGTAAGACATATTGGACTCCTGAGTACTTCTTCATTCTGATGTATGGGCAAGGGGATAAAATCCACAACAACAGCAATCAAAATAGTCATGTTTAAGACCTTCCCAAAGCAGGTTTTAAGAGTATTTAATACTTTTTAAGTCCTTTTATTAGTACGTGTCAATTTACATTTTATATTTTAACTACTCACATACAAGGAAAAAACACAACAGAATTTAGGACACAATACTGACAGTTCACTTCCTATTGTCAATCAATAATTGATCAGGAAAAAAAAGACTATCTATGTATGCGTGACTCACTTCTGGTTCTCCAGTCGCAGTGTGCCAGTGAAGTCATACAGGTGTCTGTTGGGGCCTTCACACTCCAAACGACCAGACAGCGCCATCAAATCCTCCAGGGTCTGAGCCCCTGCTGTGAGCGTGAGACCCTGGCAAAAATGAACCACGACAAGTCAAGTCAAGGACAGTTTGTTGAGGGAGCACTTTCACCAAACAGTTTTATGACAACGAACATGATGCATCCAAACAGTAACACGTATTAGACGTGACTAAAACAACGAAAACACTCTAGTACAACCTAAATAACTGACGTCCTTTCAGGTGGGCCTTCACATGGGTGACCCACCACTGTTATCTAAGTGTACAAACACTAAATCTAGACTTATAAGTTCCTCACTGACCACATACAGAATCCACACACTGCGAAAACAGGCAAACTGAAATATATGTTCTTGCAGCATACCTGTCTGATCTTAAGGTTGGTTTCTCCATCCAGGTTGGAGGTCTCAGTGTAACACATGGCCTGTGGTTCACTGAGGAGAAGAGGCAGAGTCGCATCAAAGCACTGCAGTGCTTAAAAACAATGAAGCCATGAAGTGACAGGAACACTGAATCATTGATTTAGGAATGATCTTTTTGCTAATTAATTATGATTATGAACATTATTATTATCAAACATTTGCTGGTTACAGCTTCTGCAATATGAGTATTTGCATCATCCACATAATTTCATACAATTATATTTGAATGCTTTGGTTTTTTTGACTGCAAATCACTTTTAAGACCATACTTTAGGCTTCCTAAACTTAAAGCCACTACAAGGAATTTTTAACAGGTTATGAAACATTCTCAGTTTAATACTGATGCCTCTATATGACCTATAAGCAAACAAGACCATCAGTGAAAAGGCTGTTTTTATTGCCTGCCTCTGAGTCAAATAGTTCTGGAAATCAGATGAAACAATCCTGTGTTTACATTTACACAAGGTTTCTTTAGCCAGTTAAAAAGGAAGGAGGAGGAGGAGGAGGAGATTTTTATTCAGTTAATTTTTATTTTTAATGTTATATTTTGTGGTTATTACAGTGGAAATTCTACCACTTTTGTCCACAGGGGCCTCCAAAATCAACACAATATGAAAGTTCCTTGCAGTAGCTTTAAGATGGGAACTCAGCATTACATTTTATATACTAAACAATTAAGTAGTATAACACACAACAAATGATTAGAGCAAATGTAACACACAAAAACACACACGTGCCCACACACACAAACACACACACTAATACACATGGTCTGACCTGGAGGACACAATAACCATGTCAGCTGGAAGGTGCTGGCCATTGGTCACCTTCACTATGTCTCCTACTGCCACCTTGTGGCCAGGATGCAGCAGTGCAACAGCGTGCCAGAGAAAACAGGTGGGGAGAAAGAAAAAGAGGGGTGTTCAGGCAGAGGGTAAAGGGTCATATTGGAGGGGGTGAGAGAGGACGAGAGGGAGAGAGGAAACAAGAGGCAGGTTAATTAGTGACCAACTGAGAGACAGCCAATAGAGAGAGAGGAAGACCTGAGATAAAGTGACAGCGAGCACAGCGGTGCAGAGCTTGAAATGTTACAACTGGGCTGCTGCAGAGGCAGACCAGAATGAGAGAGATCTCAAGCATGTGGATAAAAGAAAGAATGAAGAGAAGAAAAAGATCAGGCAAACAACTCATTTCAAGGAGACATGGTCATAGCAACAGTACGAAGATACTATAAGGCAATCTTTATTTATCTTATTTCTCAATTTCATTAAGTTCCTAGAGCCAGAGCCATATCCAGCTACAGGCACAAATAAAGTAATCTGACCCTGAACATGACACAGTGCTACAGTCAACACAACCATTCAAACAATATTAGCCATACGAAACTGTAGCTTTATAAAACCGCTGACAATTTATACCATCAACAAAAGAAAGAAAAAAAATCGTCTCTGGGTTACAGCAGAGCAAAGCTGAAACTGTTTTTACTGGACTGAAACATAGGCAGATAAGCATAAGATACAAGTGATCTCAAGAATGTAGATAAGAGAGAGAATGAGAAGTAGTTGAAAGTTCAACTTGGTTCAAGGAGACTTGCTACACAATCTGCAGCCATTCAAAGAACTAGTAGCTGTACAAAACGGTAGCCCACACAACAGAAAAAGACAGGTAATAAAATCATTGTGAGGCCAAAGACATTCTCTGTATTCCCTAATTACACAGAGAGAACTACATGATAACATCAAAAAACTGAAGTTTGGTGAAGTCTGTGGAGCTTACATCATTAGGAGGGACAAGCTCAAACACAGCCAGTGTGCCACATCAGGTGCAGAGCAAACTATTTTGTTTTGCCAGCACTCAGGAGAGGAGATAAACTCGACTCCAACACATATCATGAACTGTGATCTGGGGATTGTTTACTACTGCATTATGGATCTGTAAACAGGGCTCTGTCTGATGGGACTTTCCTTTGTGTGAAGAAAGCACAAGGGGGATTTTTGCATGTTTTGGTCAAATTATGTTCTAAGTGCAGAACAGAAAACAAATATGCCATAAAAGTTCTCCTTTCAGAAAAAAAACAAAGGGAAAGTATTTGTCCCCACCTCTCTTTCAGATGAACATTGAGTTAGCAAAGCAGCTCTGAACAAATCCCTTCACCTGTTCCGACCCTGGACAACAAGGGGGCTAAATTCCTGCCCTACACTTCTGTCACCCACAGAACAAAGACTCAAGTTTGATTTGATCTGACCAGCTGGAACAAGACTGTACACAGCTGGAGCTCACTTAATGAGTACATTCAGCTAAAAAGACCAGTTATGCATTTGTCGTGTAAGAACATACAGCGAACATGCAATGTGCTGTGGCAACGAAGGGTTCATTTTACACAGGTGATTTTAATTTGGCGGAGAAGAAGCAGGTCTTAAGACTCAGTGGTTCAGATGAACTACAGATCTGTTAGTTTGTTTGTGTTATTGTGAGTTTGGTATTTGGTATAATGATAGTTCAAATTCACCAAAGTCAAGCAATAACATAAACAAACTAACTGATTGAAGCAGTTGTAGGCCAGCAACTGTTTCTGATTTCACCGATGAAGTTTGGTTGGTTTGGAGAGAGCGATATTTGGCTTATATAACGGCAGCTTCCTGGCATAAAAGGCTATCTGATGCCAAGGTAAAGCAGTGGAAATATTCCAAATATAGTGTATACTTAAACTGATATAGATTTTTTTTAGGTGGCCCTTCTTTTCAGAGGCTAACATACCTTTTGTTGCTGATCCCGTCCATAGCAGAACATTGCTTAGCTTCCATGTTGGCGTCCATCTCTAATTCTCCAAACAGTGTGGTAATACCTGATACTACCCCTTATCAAATAATGTTATTGTTTCAACTGATTTAGCTTTGTTTGCTATTTTACTTAATATTTTCTCAGTATTTAGAAGAAATGTCTTCTGATGAGTGAGGGAGGGAAGCACAGGAGTGATGAGCGAAAGAGCAACAGAGATGAGGTCTGTGATGACAGTGATACCTGTTTCCAGATGATCGTCTGCCAGGCTCCGTTCCGCAGCACTGAGAGACAAGGACAACACAGCCATCAGTCAGCCTATAGAGCAGCGCTCATACAGTATTCATAGCCACTAAACTTTTGTCTGGGGTCTGCACTATAGTGAGTGACAGACAACAGCTATTCACTCAGCCATGAAAGGAAAACAAAACCGGCACAAATAGACACAAGCATACTCATGGAAAAGCGCACAGAGAGTGGATGCACGTTAACAAGCACACGCTCACACGCAGACGATACCTGTTGTCTTCTTCTTGTTAACTGTGTTGTCTGCTTTGTGTCTTTTCTGTAAAGAAACAGATAAAGATGCATTAGCTTTCAAGATATGAAGAAGTCCATCACTTAAAAAGTAAAAATAGTAGTAATTTCTGCTGCTATAACAGGTGTTGCTGTGGTACTCACATAGTCCTCTATGATCTCCTTGATCCCGGCCACGGTGAGGATGAAGATGAGCGGGACCAGTGTGGTGTAGCGACCGGTCGGTGATACATCAGGGATTTGCTGATGAGAGTCAAGAGAAGCAGCACTCAGAAATCATTGCTGAGGATGAGTATTGAGTAGCTTAAAGCACCCATAATGGACCATCAGAGTGATGGTACGAATAAACATTAACTGTTACTGCATTAGGCTACATGCTAGCTATTCAGAATAACCAGTTCAGCTTGCACACTGATACTGAGAGTTTTCAAGATCCCAGTGTCCCTTTATTTATATATCCTTGAAGGGCAGACAGAGGCATGGCAGTATTATGGCAGGTAGAGCGACTTTTCACGAGCCGCACACAGTAGAAAAGAAAACCAAAGTGCCCCTCTTTTCCCGTCATGCATGTGAAAGAAAAATGGACCATTTTCACGGCAGTCATACTGACATGAAATACGACAGGAAATTAAACACAGGCAGTACCAGTGATACTAATTAAAGGGATAGTTAAGATTATTTGAAGTGGGGTTGTATGAGGTACTTATTGATAGTCAGTGTTTTACCTACAGTTGATGGAGGTCAATGCGCCCCAAGTTTGCAGAGACAGAGGAGGACCAAGACTGAGGCTAAGCGATGCACTACTGTAGACAAGATCAACCACAAAAGGTATTTTACCTGCTTGCTTTAAAAAGGCCTACCTGTATCAGTTTAAGTTTAAGTTTCACAGCTTTACCTTGCTGTCAGCCTTTTCTGATGGGAAAAAAAATATTGTTCTCTCCAAACAAACCAAACCCCACTGGCAAAATCAGTCATTTTATCTCACAGATCACGGGAGTTGCTGGTCTACCACAGCCTCAATCTGTTAGTTTGTTTGTATTATTGTGTGACTTTGGTGTTTTGAAATGTGAGTTCAGCTTTACTGAAGTGAGAGTCAAAAACGCAAACAAACTAATCAATCAAGGCAGCGGCAGTCCAGCAACTCCTGTGTTCTGCCAAGTAAAATTACTGTTAAGATTACTGAGTCTGGTTGGTTTGGCGAGAACAATATTTGACTTGTATAATGGCTGTTTCCCATCAGAAAAGTCTGCCTGATGGCAAGGTCAAGCTGTAAAAATATTCTAAATATAGTGTACACATAAACTGATATTGATTTTTTTTAAGTGACTAAATGCATTTTGCTGCTGGCCCTGACCACAGCAGTGCATAGCTTAGCTTCCTTGTGGGTACTTCTCTCTGCTTTTTTACTGAGCTGAGTTTGCTTGATTTGGAGAGAGTTTCCTCTGAGAAAAGGCCGTCTGACAGCAAGGTAAAATGGTAAAAATATTCTGAATATAGTGTACTTACAGTGACAATGATTTTTATTCGGTAGACTTTTTTAATTAAGTGGCTAAAATACCTTTTGTTGCTGTTCCTGTCCACACCAGGACATTGTTTAGCTTCCTACTCCGTGACTCCTGCTGCTTCTTCAAACTGGGCTGTGTCGACCGCCATCTACTCAATAATTACCTCATACAACCCCACTTCAAATAATCCAAACCATCCCTTTAATTTCGCTAAAATGATAGAAAAGTGATGAATAAAAACAGCACGAAATATTTAATTGTGCAAAAGAGTGAATTAGTAATATCTGATAAACATGTATTGATATATTCATTCTGGCACAAACCTGTGATGTGATGATGCATATTCATCTTTTATTCGGTTCCTTCTGGATTTCTGAGAATATTTAACGAACCTTAGTACTTTTTGCCACCTAGAAAACAAATCTCAATAATCCATAGCTCAGCATTTCGAAATAGCTGAGCCTGTGGGAATCCTGGAATGTTTTAAAAAAAGACTTTTCAGGATCTGTCATCCAAAGCCTGTGTGGGCCGCTGAATCAAACCGAAACCAAACAAACAGCACACCGAGCCGTTGCCATTTTGTGCGTGGGGTTTACCTGCATGAGTGCGATGAAGAGGAAGAAGGCGTTGGCAGCCCGCCTGATCTGCTCATACAGGAACCGGGGCAGAAAGGTGAGAACCCCATACTTGGTGGTACTGCAGAAGAAGACAAAGACAGAGGAGGCTTTATTTTGTTTACGTTCAGACAGACGGAGGCAGAGCCAGGTAGTGCATTAGCAAAAGTAAGAACACATGCATACTTTATGTGCTAATGATTTTCTAACCTGTCACACTCAAACAGCATTACCTTAAAGGCTGATTAGCAACAGACTCCACTGAGTTTCAATGTTGTCGCACTTGAAAATCTATTAACACTCAATAGTGCTCAGAGAGGGCAAAGCTAATGTGGGCTGCACACACATCACACCTATAATTAGACCAATTCATTTATCCAACAATCTAAATTTAGACCCAGCACCCCAGAAAATAGGTGCAAGAAACCTTGGCACCTCGACCTGTCTGTCAATCACCTGTATTGATCAGACAACTGTATTGATTAGCCTTGATATAGCGAGGAGCTACCGTAAGAGCTTTTAGAGAGGCTAAAAATAAATAAAAATTCAACCCACAAGTCAAGGCCTGACTTGTTTTTTCCTGTGTGCTCTGAGTAAAAAGTAAGAGCTCCTACAAAGGCTTTTGTTTAATGGACAGTTGTTTGTGTATGTGAATGCACTAAATGCACTTGAACCATTTTATAAAAGTTCCACTTGGAACCCTTTCAGAGGGTTCTACCTAGAACTCAACACAAAGGGTTAGACCTAGAACCATCTGTGAAAGATGTGCCACGCGATTGTCTTATGAGAGGATCTATAGAGAACCTTTCGATGGTGTAATGGTTTCACCCAGAACCCTCTCTGGAGGTTCTGTCAAGAACCTTTTCACCTTCTGGGTGCCAACAAGAAAACATGCAGGGGATTCTACCAAGAATGTTTTATATTTCAAGGGATTATCTAGAATTCATGCAGGGGGTTCTACCAAGAACCCTTTTATCTTGTGGTACAAATAACCCTGGAAAATCCCCTCGATTAAAAAGTTCTTCAAGTATTTTAACGATCCTTGAAGAACCCTTTCAGTTTTTTTCAATGAAAGAGTTCTTCATGAAACCTTTGGTCTTTCAAAGAACGCTTGGTGAACCCTCTCTTCAACAAAGGGTTCTTCAGAATCAAATTGGCTCCGGGTAGAACCTCAGCCGTTCAGGAAGAACCTTTTTGAAATCCTTATTTCTAAGAATGTGTCAAAAACACATGCCTCGGTCACAGCTCCGAATCTCCTTGGAGATGAACCCATAACCGCCTTTTCCGTCTGCCTCACTAACACACACACACACACACACACACACACAAGACTACAAAAAGCAGGACATTACACACAAAACGGAGCAGCAACAGCTGCTCAGTCGGTGACACACACACTCAGACACACACACGCACGCCATGTCCTGACCCTCATGCTCTGGATACCTCCGAGTTAGTGATACTACACCGATGATTGAGCAGATAAAGCTACCTTAATCTAATCAAAGACAAGCGATACCAGATTCCACACACACAACAGTCACACACATACTTGTTTCCGCTGGACCAGGCAAAAAAAAAGAGGAAAAAAACATCTGGCTGTGTTATTTTTCATACTATAGATGTCCAGCTTGCTGGTGGTGTTAACAGCTGTTAGCTGCAGGGGTGAAGCTCTCCTGCTGCTGTGCGGCTCCGTCATGTTTTTTATAAAAAAAAAAAAAGGTCAGTGTTCTTCATACATTATAGAAGAAAACACTGAGCTGAACTCAGAGAGGAGTCATGCATCAAAGTGGAAGAACACAGGCAGGTAGAATTGCTGAAGCATTTGTAAAATGAATTAACGTGTCCAAAAAAGTGTTTCAGCAGGTTTCAACAAGCTAAATCTAAGATTTTTTTAAGACCTTTTTAAGGCTGCTATGACTGCAATTTAAGACCTATTTCATGTCAGAATCATGGAGTTGTGCGAGTTAACCCTGTTAGTACAGAGGGGATCCATGTTGGTTTTGTTTGTAGTTGTCACTTCATAATCAACACAAATCTGTCCCAAGAACCCATTTAAAAGGCAGACTGATTGGATTTTAAACTTAAGGGCCCGCAGAAACTCTGAAGAATAATAGAGCAGGTTACTTTGCTGCATTTGCAGGTGGGAGAGCAGCACTTACGATCAGGTTGTATAAAAACAACTGCATACAATGAAATATGGAAGTGGAGGGGATGGAGAGAAGGTGAGTTGAGTGTACACATAAAAGCTACAAGGCTTTAATCTCTGAAAAAAATCAATAAGGCTATTGAACCTTTAAAACATAAACTGAGGAGTTACAGGAACACAGGGACATCAAAGGGCATGCCTCTGAAGCTGGAGTGCTCTTGACTGTCCAATCGGCACGCAGCGGGGGCAGAACGCCACACGTGATCCAATAAGATGAGCCGGGCAGTACCCGCCTTAATCTTATTTGTAGAGCTGAAATAGCCTCTTTTAAAAGTGAAATTGAATCTCCTGACAATAATGGCAGACCACACTGTATGTAAAGTGACTAATGACAAGGTATCAACTCATGGGAACATGAGCTCAGTGCTCCATGTGGCGCCAGGCACAGTTTGTACAAACAAATAGGAATAATAAAAGGTAAAGACATGAGATGAATTAAACTGGCGTCAGTCTGAATCAAACTCTAATACTGCTTGCATGACCGCAGCTTACTATTTATGACCACAACTGCGTCCATAAACTATGTCAACGACAGCTGGGTTGAGACTTCTCCGCTGCAGTGCGTGCCATTTGGTCGTGCCCATGACCCTGCTTATTACAGAATACAGATACAGATACAAACATAAAACGCAAAACAGTTTGCATAGAGTGCAGCTCGGGTATAAATAAAAAAAGTGTACCTCTAAGAGGGGGACTTAGCATTAGGCAAAAGTCAGCTATTGTCTTAGGCCCCAAGATACTAAGGGCCCCAGGTAGATGCATGTAGATATAGCAACCGGTAGCTCCTTCAAACTTTGCTACTTTTCTCTTTTAAACTGTCATTTGTTTGGCTTTATTGCTGAAACACATATCACCTATGGAAGAATTACACTTGTAGGCCTTAGAAAGTGAAGTGTGGGGTTTGGATTGAAGAGCAGCGGACCTTGAGACGATCAGTAATGCCGGGGCGATCTTTTGAACATACAGTCAGATCAGCTGGATATACCACTGCAAACCACCCCAGGAGAGGAGGAGGAGGAGGAGCAGCGCTGGGACAAGAGCCACGCTACAGCTGGGACTTAAGGCTGCTCCTGGCTAACGTCCAGTCAGGAAAATGAAACTGACAAAATGGGCCAAAAAAAACGGAAAATCAGAGGCTGATGTGCCACTTCCTATAGAGACCCCAACATTGCGAATCAAGGTGTTGCACTTGGCAGACGGATGGTACTCCAAGCTGACAGGACGTAACACACAAGACTGCGGCAGGACGAGGGGGGTCGGACGAGGTTTTTACATTGATGATGCTTTTTGCTCAAACAGTTGATGGACACCATTCCCCCCATGTTGAACTTATAATATATTATCAACACCATCTTGTTGCTGCTGTTTACAGCTACCCCAGTGGTGCTGAAAAAAGGAGAATACTAAAAGGCAAAAACCCACTCCGGCCACAGCCTGTTCACTCTGCCGCAGTCTGGCAAGAGACACATAAGTAACCCCTGCTGTACCACCAGACTACAGAACAGCTTCTTCCCTCATGGTGTGAGACTACTTTACTCATCCTCAGCACTCCAACATAAATAAAACTTTATTTTTATGACTTAATATTAATTCAAAGATTGAAGAAGGGGGAGAACAAGGGATGTGAAGGGCCCCTAAAAATGACTAAATCTGCTCCTGGTCCCTCCGGTGCGGTGCGCTTCAGTTTGAGGATCCAAAGTTTAGAATTGTTGAAGAAATTTGAGGCACTCAAGAGGGTAACAACTTTAAAAGCCTCTGATAAGTCATGGCGATTTAGTCATAGTAGCAGATAAAAACACGCCCACATGTTAAGGTCTCAATGTCTGAAACGCGTAGGCATGTTTTCAACAGCCTCTATGACTAAATAGCCATGAGATATTAAAAGCGTTTCAATGGTTACTCTCTTGAGTGCCTCAGATGTCTTCAACAACATGCAATACGTGCAGGAAATTCACACCAATATTCACTGGTGAACCACAGGAAGCCATCAAGACACACCAGCACAATATCTGTAATAATGTTACTCTTATGAAGTGCGGTTCAAAATTTGTGGTCCACTTCTTGCCTCGGCTGCTCAAACCACAGACGGCCATGACGACAAAAAGGTCTCAGAAATCAGATCGGTGAAATCCACGGCCCCTCACTCTACAATGACCTGTCACTATTTCTCAAACAACGCAAACACAAAATACACCTTTGACCAGATAGACACAGTCATGGCGCTTTCTCTAATTTATGTCAACAAATGTAAGTGTAGTTACTTTACTTTTATTTGCAGCCTTAAATATTCATGAGGGCGTATTGATTAAGCAATACAGCCATGTTAAGTTGTTAAGCCGAGCACGTTTCCACTGAGATTCTCAGGTGGACTTCAGGCAGTGACATTTGTCAGCCTCACCCCTCCCAACTGCTGCAGAGTTGCACATAATCACTTAATAGGTAACTTATTAAATTGTCTTCCCGATGGAGTTTCACCTGTGAAATTATAGTAAATGTGTAACTATAAAACATGTATTTTCTTGTATGTTACTTATGGCTTTATACAGCCCTATATCACGAATCACAATTTGCTTCAGGGAGCTTAAAACCCTTTTGAGAGGTAAAAAATTAAACAAACCTCAAGGAAAGATTTAAAGCAAAACTAAAAGAAAGGGAAATATTTAAGACAGAGAAAAAAATCTCACCGGTCCAAAGTCTACTTGCCACACATGACACACCAGGAAGAAAAACATACAAACAAACAGGCTGTAGCGTCCTTCAACCCGACAACATGGGTATAAAGCCCCTGAGAGCAAATATCCACAATGCTGGAATGTCCTTTATCAAGACTCTAAATCCCAACAAGCTGACCCTGCACTCTGACCTCCCTGGAAAAGGCTAAGCGGGACCTTTTTTTAAAAAAAAAGTTAAAAGTAAATATAGTCTCCCTCTGAGCAAACATAAAATAAACAAAAAGTATCAGGTAAGATGAACAGAAGTTTCATAAGTTTGGTGATATGTATACTCTGCCATGGTTTGTTAAAGGTATAATCAGTAGGATTTTTCCGAGCTGTTCGTAAACGCACCAGAAAGATAGTTGATTGTTGAGTCTAATTCCCAGGACATTGACATGGATGTTTTGGGCTGGTAAAGCGTCTGGTGGTTAGCAAAATAATGCCAAAATAAAAAATATAGACAGGGTGTCTGCAGATACAGCCACCAGCACACATTTCTAGTGGGTCATAAGTGACGACTGAGAGAAATTATGTTAATATAAGTCTATAAATTATTTGTTTAAGGGAAATGTTGCATATTATACCTTTAAGCAGTGACTGAAACTTCTTAAAATTGGCTTTGATCAGCATAACACTTTCTCCCTGCTGTCTGTTCATCAATTAGACTTCCATTTATAACAGATTTCCTACACCTTTTGTAAAGCCAAGAATTTTAAGGTGCATTTTCAAGCTCTTATGGCACCTTATGGCAGTGGTGAATTAATAATAATAACTGTATAAATAATAATTATGTTTTGCGACTTCATTCTAAAGAAGCACAAGAAAGTTTTATGTTTAAAAAATGTGTCACTGGAGCCACTGACTTATTTTATTTCTTAATCCGAAAAGCAAAGTATTCATTCATTATTATCAAAGTAATGCAGTCACAATTCCAAGCAGTTTCAAGCACTTTATCCACAATCCAAGCACGTTTGAAACCTTGAAAACACTACATGAAAATTCAAGTGTTTTCAAGAATTTCCAGTCCCCGTACAAGTGCACACAAGCCACACACAGCATGCATTACAGCAAAAACATAAAAAGCCCCCTCACCTGACATGGTTGTCGCAGAACTTGGTGTTCTGTGGCCGGTTGAGCAGCACCGTCCGCGCTGTGGCGTCTACGGGATCCGCCTGGGAAGTGGTCCCTGACATCTCATCATCTGCCTTGCGGTAACCAGCGGACGAGCAAGCAGGTCCTGCACCGTTGGATTGATGGGAGAGAGGCGAGGCTGAGTGAGTGTGAGACAGTGAGACAGAGGAAGACAGGGAGGGAGAGACAGAGACATAGACGGGAGACGTGGTTTACAGTTCAAAAGCGAAGGCGACCAATTAAGTACTAGAGGCTACTGTATGCTGATGTATGCTGAAGTCGGAGGGGTCGATTCAATGACGTTTCCCGTTATAAACAGCCCCCCTTGTCTCTCAGTGTTATTATGCAGGTACCGTCAATGCACACAGGCGCGTTTCGCGACGCCCACGGGACCCCCCGCGTATAATGGATGTGCTGAGGGATGCACAATGGCGAACAAACACACCGGGTCTGACTGTTTTATCTGCACGCCAACTTGTCCATATGTAATACAGAGAAGGAGAGGCTGTCATTAAGCTACATGCATAAATTATTTTAAGAAAAAAAGTGACAGAAGAGGATGCAACACGCTTCTCCTACTCCTGCAGACTCCCTGCCTCCCCGCCAGCCTGGCTTTGTCATCTCCAACCATTTTAACGAAAGCGTCGTGATCTCCGCTCATGAGCTCCAGGAGCAGGACATTTCTCATCCTCGAGTGCGCCAAATAATAACCGGATCATATGTGCACCACTGCAGGGACACAGGTCTGAAGTGAGCGCAATGCAAACAGGTCCACAGTTTACTCAGCTGCTACAACAACGGCGAACCTGCCTGGGCGAGGACAGATGCAGTAGCAGCAGCGTGCCCGTGTCTCCCCTCTCCTCCTTCGGCCTGGCTGAAGAGGAAGCTCCCGGTGGCCCTGGTGCAAGATACTGGCCCGCCGAGCTCCGCCGCCGTGTCATCTGGACACCTGCCGCCGCCTCGGGAAGCCTTTTTTACCGGGCGCGATTTGGACGATCTCCTTCTTCCAGTTTGATGGTGCTGAGCGGCTCACTGCTGCAAGTCCAGACAACAAGAGGAGGAAGCCATATGGAGCTCCTTCAGTGCTGCGGAGGGTAAAGCCGGGGCTCCGCTTTTAAAGGGCCAGAAGCCCGATATCGCCTTCAGGTCCTGCGGTCAGGCAGGCACAGATGGGTCAAATGACATCCCTGAGGCAGGAGCCATCCGTCAGGAGATCACTTCATGTCGCTTCACTGTGCAACAGCAGTGTTCACCTATTACAGGTTTCTGTTTTTCACATTTTCCTCGTTAGTTTTGCATGAATGAAGATAGTTTATGTGTCATACTGCAGCTCCAGTAATGCTAATTAGAATAATCTAGACAGTATTTATCTTGTGAGTCTTACTACGCTGGTAATAATATTCCTCAAGCCCTCCAAGTGTGCCTGTGGTGGTCTATATTAGTCCTAGAATATCTTTACACACATTTGCCCTAAAAGGTGGAAAGAGTACTGAAAATCTGTACTTAAATATAAGTACTGTTAGATTACTGAAATATTACTCAATTACAAGTAAAATGCTGGTGTTAAAAAATACTTAAGCAAAAGTACAAAGAAAAAACTACTCAGAGTATTAGTTACTTTTTCACTGTTGATGTTTAATGCATTATCAGTGGCAGGCATTTAGGCATGAGATGGTATGAAAATGTCATATCATGATTACAGTGACCAGATCGCGGTTATTATTATTACTGTGGTAGGCTGTTATTAAAATGTGCTGAAAATGTTCAAAAAGTACTGATACATGCACACAAATCATTTCACCGATGTCATTGTTTTCACTGCTGTAACACAAAACTGCAATGATGCTGCGTCTGGGAGACTGTTGCTGACTTTGGTTAATACTGGACAGTATTTACCGCGATTTTTTTCAAAGTGCTGTTATCACAGTAATTAAAATTTGAAACAGTAATACTAATTATTGGAAATTTGATCACGGTTTATCATGAAATCCATTTTTAATCCAATTTTAGGAAAACTGACGGCTGTGCCATTTTTCAACTATCGAGTCTTGATTTGTAAAGATCAACATATCATTGGTTTTATGCCCTGACAACTATCATTTACATTGTCAAATTATTCTTTAAAAAGTGGTATAGCTCTACAGCCCTGGTAAGCTACGCTGTGTCATCCTTGAAGCGTTTTTCCAGACATATGCTGGATGCTGCGATAGTTAGGGGCTAGAGAGAAAAAAAAGAATACTGGGCTGTAAGCTCATTTCGATCAATTTTCGATTTAATATTGAAATTGTGAAGGCGACAGATAAAACTGCTAAAATGAACCACTGCCACAGAACTTTGCATGTATCACAATATTACAAAAGTATTTTTGAGAATCAATACAGCAATATTTTCTTACAACCCTGGGTCACCTCTCAAAACCTGTGCTGCTGCAGCGTTTTTTTTTTGCCCCTATGTTATGGTTTTCATTTGGATTTTATTTTGTATTACAAGTTTGGCTTGTTTGCAATTCTCCTTCACTAATTATGTTTTTAAAAGTACTGAAAATACTCACAAGTTCCTAAATGGTGACTTAATAGCAGTAATTTGAGTAGTTATAATTTGTTACTTCCACCCTTATTAGGGTATTACTGTAGTTCTTATTTGTACAGTTGTATCATTTCTTGGGATCTTTAGGCTTACATTGTGTGCCTCTGTCTGTGTGTGTGTGAGTCTGTAAGTGAAAACAACAACAGCCTAATTGCATAAATAATTTAGAAAAGAATAAGCACCGCCAGACTTCAGCAGATTGAATTTCCACAGTCCTGAAAGTCTCGCTCTCTGCAGCACTACAATCCCACAATAGATGGGTAATTCTCTCCCCTCATCAATAACCAAAATTCAGTTAATATCATTATGTTCCACTCAAGATTGTTGATCTAAAGGAGGCGAGGAATTGTAAAATGACCCAGACATATGATAAGCCAGACAGGCTTTCTGCTGGATGTGTTATCATCACTATCAACTCATCAGACTCAAACTTTTCCATAGAAAGAGACATTAAGTTGTGAGTGTTTTACAGATAATAGCTACAATGATTACATCTTTTTGAGGGTTAGCTCTTTGTCTTTTGCATTTATTAGAGCTAAACCTTCAGTTTTTTAAATTGTAGAATACTTCATTGTTATTCTGCGTTTGCAAAAGAAACCTGCTTGAGAGTTTAAGAGCTTGAAAACTGTTAAAAACTCCAGCTTTAGTATAGCGCTATTGCTCCACACCAGCCTGCAAAGTATCTGCACCAGGCAGAGAGCAAAGGTCAAAGTCTACCCAGCAAAATGATAATCAGCAGCCTATCTATCTCTCATCTCTGTATCTCTGACCAGGCTATTACCTGCGAACCTAACAGAGCTATAAGTCACAATCACGGCTCAGCACTTCACACTGCAAATGGCACAGGGGTCAATCAAGATAATGCGTGATTGTAAGGAAATGATCAAGGATGACACAAGTTCAACGCTAGTAAAGAGAAATGCACATTGAACCTGTAATGTCATCTTTTACTAAACGATCACGAAGCAATTCTCTTTCATTTTCCCTTTTCTCTTCGCCATGAATTATCTGCCTTTTCCATGCCTTGTTGCTTATTTCTGTCCTTGTAGACCTATTTACCCTCCACCTGCCTCCATGTTTTAACCCCTCCACAGATCAATAATGTCTTTCTCAGCAGCCCACTTCAGCTGTGATTCATTTCTGAGGAGATCAATGCCTCGGTTACTCATCTCTGATGGAGTACAGACGCAGTCACCTCCGTAACTCATTACTGATGCGCCTCAGATGAGTCAGCAGCAAACCCCAGCAGAGCTCAGCCAGGTCAATTACACGTGAAGCGCCCAGGCTAGCCGGTTGGTCTGATAACCTGCGGCCTGAACAGGTAAGACTAGACCGATCTGACCTCAACAAACACTCTGAGCTCATATCCTGCTGGCAAGATACTACCAGCTACCCATTTGGTTGGTGAGACTTAAACAAGACGTTTCTTAAAAACAATCCTGTGCATGAATTAGTCAAACTTCCGTCCATTATGTAGAGAAGCTTAATGGCCTTTTTCCTATCTCTCTATCATGAACACCTGTGTCATTAGAAGCTCATTAAGCCAAACACATTTTACACAGAGGGCAGATGAAATGACCTGTTCCAGTAAGGAGAACAAGGCCAGTGTACAGTTAAATCCATTAGAGCTGCAGCTAGCAATTACTGTCATTATCAATTAATCTATTGATCATTTTCTCAATTAATCGATTAGCTATTTGGTCCATAAAATGTCAAACTATTGTGCATAATGTTGATCACTATTTTCCCAAAGCCCAAGGTGCCCTCATCATGTTGTTCACAACCCAAAGATATTCAGTTTACTGTCACAGAGGAGTAAATAAAACTTTTGAGAATTTGTACATTTTTAAAAACAAATAATGTATTATCCAAATTGTCAATTTATTTAATAGTTGACAACTAATCGACTCATTGGCAAGGGTTGTGACTAATGATTATTTTCATTGTCGATTATTCTGTCATTATTTTTTCAATTAATTGATTACTTGTTTGTTGTATAAAATGTCAGAAAATGGTGGTCATCCTCAAGTGTCATGTTTTGTCCACAACCGAAATATATTCAGTGTGTACTGTCATAGAAGAGTAAAGAAATCAAATATTATTCACACTTGAGTCTCAAAAGAAATAATCTAACATCAAAATTGGTGATTAATGTAATAGTTATAACTAATCATTTAACTGACTAATTGTTGCAGCTCTAAAATTTATCACACATATCATTTGAAGAAGATATCACTCATCACAAGCTCATAATATCTTAATTTGGAGTATTGACTCTGTGTTTTGGGCTGAGCCCAAGCTGCCCTGTCTGGCCGGAGGCCAAACTTTAACTGTTAAAAAGCAGGCTAGGCTACTGAATAATGGATAGAGACAGGCTGCATAATTCATCTACGTTTTCCAGTATGTCCAGAGCATATTTCACCAGACACTCTGCCATGGTGCTACGCTCCAGCTTTCACTCAAGAAACGACTCATATGTCAGCCACTATCACAGTGTCTCCACTCAGCGGCTGTATCAATTAATGCGACTGCCAGGATTGTGTTTTAAATGGCACAAATACAGCTTTCAAGATGCTTACATGTTTAATTTAATCATGTCTAATAGGGATTCACCATCTTCCAAACAGCCAGCCCAGAGATGAAATGAACCAGAAAGGAAATAGCAACTAATCATAACAGCAGTTATAGTAGAAGAGCTACAATTATCCCCAGCTGTCGAAGCACTCCCACCCCCACGAGCCACGCTGAGGACAGATACTGTCTGTCTGGCTGTTGGCTGTCAAAACATTTTAGATGCAAATACACTTGTGCAGCTGAATGTGCACAGCAAATCAGAGTATATTGCATCAAACTTTCAAATTTTATCCCGGCATGTTTTGTCTTCCTCTCTCGGAAACATGGCGGCAAAGTAACAGCAAAGTCTCAGGTTTTATTCCTCTAGCAGCTACAGGTCCTGTCAAACTGAACCACAACCACCTCCCTGATCTCAGTAACTTCAATTAAATTTAAAAAAAAACATAAGACATCTTCTCCCATAGTCCCCTGTCCAGCCCACAATCCTGCTGTGTGGTCAGAAAAGTATTACCAACAGAGCGTCCTCTGCTTCGGTGACCCTTACGTCCCATGGCTGTCCTGGTCTCCTAGGTGAACCACAGGCCCCTATTTGTAGGTCCTGGTAAACCTAGTCTCAAGCGCTCCCAGTGGGTCCATTTGCCCCGTAGCGGAGTAGGAAGTAAGGCAAGAAAGCCTCTTACGTACAGACCGAGTGAGCGAGCCTGATAATCCCCTCTGTGTCTGCTCTGCAACTTCACCTGCTTCTAATCCATAGCCTGATAATCCTACAGGTGAGTCTGCAACACGCACACGTAACACAAATGTATGCATATGCACATATACATACACACACAAACACACACACACACACACACACACGCACACTGTATAATGGACACTGTCTCTCACACACACAGGTGAACACATCTTTTAATGCTAGAAAACATGCAAGGCCCCAACATGCAGCTACTCCCCTGCCCCCCCTTTAAATCCAGTCACTAATGTGTCATACATGCATGCAGCAGTGTTCATGTACATGCTCTCTTCAGGCATGCCATGTCCATACATGCATGAGTTGTGCTGTTCAGCAGTGGTTCTCAAACTTTTTTCAAAAATGTATTCCCTTTAAAATAGTTTTTTTCAGCCATGCACAAAAAATTTTGGTAGAAAAAAAGCCTACACAACTAACAATTATTTTCATTACCGATTAATCTGGCCACCAATTTCTTGATTAATCAGTTAATTGTTTGGTCCATAAAATGTCAGAAAATGATGAAAAATGTTGATCAGGGTTTCCAACAGAGCAAGGTGACATCCTCAAAGGTCTTGTTTGGTCCACAACCCAAAGATATTCAGTTTACTGCCATACACTACTAAACCAGAAAATATTAAGAAGCTGAAATCAGAAAATTTTAACTTTTTCTTAAAAGAAAAAAAAAATACGGAAAATGATTCATTTTTAATCAAAATAACTGGACTTTCCAGTCCAGTTGCTTTCGATTTAATGTTTCCTGAGATTACAATGACCTGGTCGAATGAGAACATTCACGGACATGAACGTGATGACATTTGGTGCTTTCTTCTTCTGTGATGTTTTCAGCAGTTGACAATTTTCACAAGTTAATGATTGCATTAAAAAGCAGTATTCAATATAAAATATGGTTTGATCAAACTTCCATTTGCATTTTTTGCTGAACTTATTAGAGCCCAACCAATACTGGATTTTTTTTATGCTAATACCAGTATTAGGGAGTTCAAATTTTCCAATATCGATGTATCGGCCTGTATTCTTATTGGGAGATAATACTGATCGGGCTGTGGAATAATTATTTTTGGTATTATGCATGACTGATATTTTTAACAAATCTCATGTGCCCCCTGCTGTACCCCAAGTGGTACTAGTACCCCCATTTGAGAAACACTGTTGTGCAGCATGCATACATATTCATACTGAAAGTTTTGCTTAAAGACCCCCAGTGCGTATCGTTCTGCCTTCGTCAGCATAGTCTGTCATGAGTGGTCACCCCACTATCTACAAGCACATGCAGTGAGAGGGTTAATTCCTGTTCAGCATCCAGCACTCCAGGCCCCGAGGAGCTACAGATTACCACAGCAGTAATATCATGTCTTAACCTTTGCAGACAGGAACCAGAGACACTCTTGTAAGTAACTAGACTTTGTAGCTCTTGAGGGCCGGGGGTTGGGAGACACCTGCTCCTATAGCCGTTTGCGCATGGCCACATGCACCTTGGGACTCCGGACACAAATGGGGCGTCATCCAGTCTAATTCGAGCAAACTCACTTTTGTCAAACCTGGCTGTGAGGCAGGCACGCATGGTAGCGCCGGTGCCTTGGCCTGGGTCCTGCAGTTCAGAAGCCTCCTGCCTAATGGTGGTCAACACTAACTGCTCTGTGGGCGCCAGAGAGGCCGCGGCGGGAGAAAACAACACACACAAGACAACAAGTCAATATACACATACCGCACACAACACATCCATGTGCCAATAACTGAACTGTAAATGTGTTTGTCTGTCACTGGAAGCATTCATAGTGAGATCAGATTCATGTCTGCAGATGAAGGATGAAGACCTGAAGAGTCGCACACAGAAATGAACTTCATCTAAAACTTGTAGCTTGCCCAAGAGTGCCCCCGTGTGTCCAACACATGTAAATACATCCATGATGCAATTTATTAGGCGTCTCTCTATCTCCCAAACGGTGTCTCAGTGGCTTGGCAGCCATGACGACCAGTCATTATCTTCCCAAAACAGATGTATTCTTGACAGTTGGCTGAGCTGCATGACTCGCAGAATCTAGACACACTAACACTGAGACAAGACGGGCCCTTACAGTTAAATACAAATCCTGTGAAATGTCTAAGACAACCTGCAAAGAACTGTAAAGACATCTTCAATACAGTTTGTTCAGCTTAATATTGGGACATAATGCTAAAGTTGTTTTTTTTTCACATCAGCAGGCCTATTCAATTACTTTTTTAGATTAAAGAAAAAGTAAAGTGCTAAGGGCCTGTATTTATGTTTGTACATTTTCTCCACTTTATTAGTATTCACAATTGGAAGGGAAACATGTAAAAAAAAAAAAGAAGAAGAAGAAGAAAGTACTGGAAAAAACAAAGCATCTTTGTATACTAGGTAAGAATTAGCTTGTTGGTAATAAACAAAATCTTGCATCTTTTTTTCATTCAGTTTGACTCTCCTAAATTCAAACTTTTTTAAACAATAAATCTACCTGTGCTTAATAACAGACAACCAATAAATGGGCTCATAAACTTAGGATGTTTCAATAAAATCATAATGATGTACTGTTTCATATTTATAAATGATCAAAGGGCTGGATTAAGGTATTTAAAGGGCCAATTGAATAAGCCTGCTCTGCAGTATAATATGCTTTCTCAACCAATGTGAGAAGTGCTTTATGTGTTTGTGAGTACTCATGTGTAAAAAGTGCTATTATAAACACGACAAAATTGTCGACTGTTAGTCAGACTGTGTATCACCCTTTAATGCAAATTCTTACTCTATGTGTGAATGTGTCTGAGAGTGTGTGAGTAAATGTGACAGATTGGTCGGAGCAGACGTCATCACCAGGGATGTGCGGCTCGCTAATTGGAACAAAGAATCAAGGGGTCAAGCTCCAAGAGATTACAGTAAAGGCAGCATGGAGAATCCAGGAGGGAGCACATGTACACACCGACTGACACTCACACTGGAGTAGCCTACCCCTCCACATCCATCCTGTGCTTTACATGTGGCAGCAGTGGTAAACACTGGATGCATCACTAACTGGATGTGTTACACAACTTTTAGGCCTTGTGAAACCAAATCATCACTAAAGTTACTGAGAGTCCCACATGACTTCCTCTTAAGCAAAACAGAGGAAAACTAGCGAATCTCATAAGCTGAGGTTCTGTCACATGGTTAGGTCAATATTGCATAATA
>JAJHUR010113402.1:0-21843 GCA_027495735.1 Lutjanus campechanus | reverse complement strand
ATACACCTGTGATATTCTATTGTGTGTAGCTCTGTAGTATGTAACTCTGTATTATGTTATTGTGTTTCTTTGCTTCGAACTGGCAAAGGACTACTGGGGATGTAAATGATTGACATCAGTTTAAGAATTAAACTGATTCAACTTTTTAAATCTGTTTTGTGTACCATTTCTTACAGTTTGGTTTGGCCTGCCTTGTTACTCTAGAAATGGCAGTAATTGAACCCCATTTGACATTGTTTTTATTTTGGCAGAGCCATTTGTTGAATAAGGACAAGTGGACAGACAAGAGCAGCTGTTTCTAGCGGGAGCCTTGCTGTTTTATTATTCTGTTAATTTAAATTGTTTGCACTTCATAAATTAATGTTCAACATAGCTAATGTGTGAATTATCTTAAAGCCATTATCTGGTACAATGCAATAAAGCTGTGACATTTATGTTTTAGACTGTACATGGTCCCCTTTTTTAAAAAAATGAATAAATTAATATTCTAAAGAGTCTGAACTTTGCACTTCTTTCAAATCAGAGTTGCATTCACTGTTATAAAAATGTGTAAAGACTGCGGATGAATGAGTGAGCGCTGTTTGGATTTCCCAATGAGCAGGTGTCTAGACCTGAAGGAAGCTGCTCCTGTTTAGTCACAGGAAATAACAGGGCCCACAGGCCAACTTTAAATAGCGATAAAGCCTAAACAAGAAACAAAAATCACAACAGATAATGTCCTTGTCTTTCAAGGGAGGACTTCAGACCAGGTTTTATACTTCCTGTAGTGCCAAATTTAAAGTCAGCACCGTTCCAATGAGCTGCAGACAAATCTAGACATGAGAATGAATCAGAAAAATTGACATAAAATCAAATTCATATATTCCTTATAGCCATGTTATGAACCTGAACTGCACTGAGACAGGATGTTAAGTAGATAAACAAAAGTGTTCTCATAGTGGTTTGTTGTTGCACCAACCAGTTGAATTTGTTTTACCGGATCAGCAATTTTTTTTTTCTCCCCTCAGGCAAGTGACATTAGTTTGACTGTCTGGAGCAGCTGTCCGCAAAAACACCAACAATCTGCTGTCAAATCTGTCCACAAATGAGCTCAGTGGTTCTCGTCTCTTTACACTACAAATTTAATTAGTCACAGACAAATGATTAGCCTATATTTGTACTGTTAAACACAAGCAGCTTATCACTAACCTACATTTACTGAACAACAGATGCCATAATGAAACCTGTCCAACAGGTGTGTTCGTACGAGGTCAATAAACGGATAAAACAGTTGCACATAAAAATGTTATCTGTCCTTGACTGAGGCTTAGTCATCCTCCAAAGTACACCAGGACAAACGAAAGGTCTTAAAATTAAAATTCGATCCAGTGGAGCAGCTGTCCTTCAAGCTCACATTTGTGAGACAAACAGGTGTTGCTGACAGAGTTTGATTCAAATAACTTGTAACTGCTGAAGCCACTATTTGTGGCACTGCTACAATATTTTTGCAGCTAAATGTGGTTAACAAAATCTTAGAACTTTTATTGTAAATAGGGCTGCCACGATATGATAATTTTAAATTATTTTTTTCTTTATTAACAACCTGAAAACAGTGCTGGCACAGAAAAAAAAATCACTTAATGCTTTCTGGTTTTGATGCAAGCCCAATTTCTGGCAGGACAATAAAGACTAAACTCAACTCTTGAGCTTGTATGAGCATGTCAATAATTTTTTTCATAGTTTTGGTACTTTAGATACAGTCAAATGTTATTATTTTTGAACATGTAGTAGTGAAAAATATCAACACATCAATACTTTTAAGTAGCAATCGCATTTTAAGTATAACCGTGTTTCCACAGAAGCTGGAACACTTTGTTATACATAAATATATACAGATGCACGTACATTTGCAAAAGCAATAAAGTTTATCCATGTGAGCACTGATTATATTGTATTTATACTGTTTTTCCATTGAGTATTGATCTAAAAAGACCTGCATATCGCTGCTTTCTGTTTTTATTAACCTTTTACACAGCCCCAACAATTTTGGAATTGAAATGTAGTATTTACCTCAAGGCTGGTATATTGGATTGCATTACATCAGACAGTGTTTAAATTTTTCTGGACACTCTGTGTATCTTTCACAATGAGTTAAAGTAACTTAAGGTAATCTAACTGTCTTGACCCCAAACATTCCTTCCTGTCTGTAACTCCAACGTTAAACTATAAACACTGTGGCCCATCATGACCAGAGGCATAACTGACAGCAGAACAGCAGAGGAATGTGCACAGACAAGACCTGTTCTGACACGAACTAAAACTGAACATTAAATATTGTGTTGTATCCATAACAGTTAATGTGTGGAAAAAATACATCTCGAGATGTTATCTGAATCCTAAAGGTAGGCCTGCACAATTAATTGAACTATGATCGAAATTGCAATACGGCCGAGTGCAATATTCAAATCACAGAACCAGAACCAAATCGCAAATTTTTCTGAAAAAGGAAAAATGTGTAAGAAAACAGTGTTATAATGAAGTACTGCGATGCTGCAGTGATACTCTGGCCTAAAAATCACATCATCACAACTTTCATAGATGTTTTTTTTTAGTAAAATTTACAAGTGTAATGCAAAAATTATAATTTCCACTGATAGTGTTACATACCACAATCACAAAATAACGGAAATGTGCCTTTTTTTTATATATATACCATTTACATTCAGCCTTTGAGTCTGCTACAAAGAACCAAGTGGACTTAGTCTGCAAGGCTGACATGTTTTCATAATAAACCAAATTTACCAGCCACTCAGAAAACTTGCATCATGTGTATTCACTCATTTCCACTCACTGATTGATACAGTTGATCTGAAGACAGATGAGTAAACTCTCAGCCTCATTTAAAAGAGGTAGATAAACTGAGTTTACTTGGGTTTACCCCCCACGCCCCTTGTCGTCACGCACACACAGCTGTGCATAGCATTTACGCTTCAACTTAACCCAATAACATCAACTGAGCAATTCTTTAACGTAGTTTGGTGTTCAAAGAGCACAAATCCAGACTGAATTCAAGTTAACCAACACCCCGTCTAATATTCTGCTTTATGTTGCTGCTCTTTATAGATTTTGTACACGAATAAAACTTTATGAAGTCTTTACTTAATCTGTCAGATGATGCAATCTGCTGCATGTTCAGGTAATGCTAAGCTAGCTGCTAACACACCAGTGCAGTTAGCACATATGCTAGTTAAAGCGTTACGTGCTGGCGGTTCTGTGAGTGAGTTATGACAACTTTCACGTCGTTCTTACCCCTGGACTCCCTCTTTAGTCATGTCGAGTTATATTCTTGGAGAATAAGGACAAAGTGCCGAAATGCTGTCAGACAGGGAAGCACCGCATCAGCTGTTCACTGCATGGACGTGCACAGGAAGGAAAGACCTGTTTTGACGGAGCACCAATTACCGGATGCTTTCGGTTCCGGCTAGAAACCAGCAGCTGAAATGAAGTTCCGACTGACTCGTTTTGTCTTTCACACGGAGCAGACAAACTGATTTAAACACATAAATAGTAAATAACTTTAAATCAGACTAAACGTAACCGTAATGATTCATACTGTTGTGAAATATGTTCATATTATGACAGCATTTTCTCACGGCAGCCATATTAAAATGAAATAGTTTAAGTCAGGGGGTTGGCAAACCTTTTCATGTCAAGGACCTCCACAGACCTTCACATTAGAACACAGAGCCACGATATGAGAGGATTAATCTTAAGGAATCCCATCTGAGTAATTTTTTTGTTTTATTTTTTAGTTTATAGATAATAAAGTCATCATAGTCATAATCAATGATCAAACCAGGATACCTGGCTTGTTTAACTTGTGGCCACAGGATTCATGGTTCAAAGAATATCATTTAAATTTTTAAACCTACAATGGTTCATAGACTGCATTCATTTACTTTTTGCAAAAACTATTTTCTTTCCACAAACAATTCAATAGGCGTTTCATATGCAAGCCCCAGACCTATTTTTGTTATTTTGTTGTTGTTTATTAGTAGGTTTATTATATATTATATATATGTCTTATATGTTTTTGGTTTTTATTGTATATTATTATGTTCTCTTCTATCTTGCTGTTTGTGTATGTATATTCTGGGTATTCTGTGCTGACATAGCACTTTTTTTTTTATAGATGTCTAATATCTTTCTACTGCAACACTTCACTCTTGTGTTGTTCTTTCACATAACAAAGAAGAAGTGCAAAAACATGGGATATGCCAAATTATTCAACAGGGCATACATAAGGGGGTCCCCAGTGTATTTTCTCTCTTGTAAGGTAGTGGTTCCTAAAGTTTTTTTTTCTTTGAAGCAAATAATTCAAGTTGAATTTTAGTAAAATAAAGGTCAGCGTGACAGCATCACCAAACTCTTGTTTGCTGACATAAATCACATTCATGCAACTTTGTGTCAGTCTAAATTTCTCCAGTTGTCCCCAGTTTGGGAGGCAGTGTCGTGAGGGGTCCTTGGCTGAGAATAAATTGAGAACCTCTGGTCTAAAATATCTTGATTTGATGGATCCCTAATGCTGGAAAACCTTAAAACTCTATGAAGCACACATGATAAGATTATTGGGTGTAAGATTACAAGATATATGAACATTGCACACCTACAACAACACAAACATATGGCAATAACATTTCTACTACAACATGACCACCCTGTGTGGGCTTTTTACGCATCCATAAGAACACTAAAATTGACACTCTGTGAAATTACTTTCACGCCTTTGGTCGAGCGCTCTAAGTGCATCCAGGTATCCAGTGACCTTTGCAGGAATGGCCATGCACAGTGAGTGATGTTGGGTTGAATACAGTGGGGGGGTCATCAAAGCTTTTCTCAGGCTGTTGGCCACAGGAGCTCCTGGTGCAGGAAACAGCCTTCCTGCTGCTCACTTTCCAACCAAAACAATGTAACCGTTAGTGGGGCAGGTCACTGCCCAAAAGGAACCTGTGGTATTTGTCCTCCTTTCATTCTTAGCATGCAACAGCCCTTTACAGGAAAATAATCTCTGCATTTTCTGCTGTAAGTTTAATACGTCTCAACATCAAAACTTAAATGAGGCCCCTTACAGAGCAGTGGTCTCAAGTTGCAGTTTGAAACTTGGATGCACGCTGATAATGAATCACCAATAGAAACTATTTCCTGTCCGTTTCAACAGCTTTGGCCTTTAACCCACAAAGCAAACAAGAAACTCTTCACGACTTTAACATCCACACATGAGTTTGTTTTAACTGTAATATTAGATGTCAGAAAGGTTGGATTTCTGCAACGCTGCACAGGAAGACAATATTGATGTTTTGCAAGAGATGACGGCTCCACTATCAGGAGATTATTATCATATTAGAAACGCTGAGTCTATCAAAAACAAACACTTCTTGATGTTGATATTACAGAGGGGGCAGTATATGGATTTGGAAGTGTATGTTCATGAGCAGTGATTATTTTCTCATAACACAGAGGGAACAAAAGCTTTAATTATTAATGGAAGGACACCCTCTTGCACAGAAGATTTAATTCCCAACAGGGCCATGAGAACTTTTTGTGCACTCAAGTGGACAATTTGGATAAAAGCATTGTCCATTTTGCTTTGTTATGCTCATAAAGTATTTATAAGATGTTGTAAAATATACCCACAAGAGCCAAATAATCAGTAAAATCCATGAAACAAATGACATGAAAATGCAGTGAAATCTCAGGAACTGTCACATCATATTAAGAGCATCCTCGTCTTGTGTTTATGAACTATTTTCTTGATCGTTCTGCTCTTCTGTTTTGTGGCCATTTGTCGAAAAAATGGACCCACTGCTGCACAATGGGCATGAAATGTACGCAGGCAAAAGTCCACCGTTAACGCAAAGTTCGTGCATTTATTTTTGTCGATTTATCCTAAGACAAGCAATCAAACAAAAGACCAAAGACATCATGTTTCCTGCGCGACTCTCCTGCTCTGGTGAAAAGCAAAAACATGTGTCTACCCAGTTGCATGCTGGTTCTATCTTTCCTGGCCAAACTCTAACCTCAGGTGCCCACAGCATTACCCAGAACACGAACAAAACAGGAAACAACAAGATACTAATGACACAACATACCAAAAATGCTCAACAAGAAAGTAATAATAGTGATTAGTAATCCATCTAAATGAATAACTAAAGCAAACATCTAAAATAATCAAACTTTACTACTTATTATTAGCTCCTATCTCTTTGCCCTTTTAACCTCTGTTTTGAGCAAACCATGTCAAAATGTTAAAGTAATGTTTCGGGTTTATTCAGTATAACTTTCACACCCTTTTGTTGGCTTGAGGATGTTCCCAGCAGTAGAATATCTTAGGTAATTCTTAACATTTGGGCATTTCTTGTTAAAAAAAAAAAGACACATGACGCATGACTTAGATTAACACCATCACCACAGACCAGCCCACTCTGTGACACTAAAATGTGTTCATGCACATCAAGGACAACTCAAGTGGACAATTTTGACAAAAAACCTTGTCAGTTTCTGTTTCGTTATGGTGATAAAGTGTTTATAAAAAGCGTAAATTCATTTAAAAATAACATGAAAGTCTCACATGGTATTTGAAGCATGTTCATCTTGTTATATACTGAGCTTCTTGTTTGCCTCTTTGTCCTTCCAGCCTCTGTCAAAGTAGTTAAATCATATTCAGTATGGCTTTTAACCCAGTTAAAACAGTAAAGACTGTGCATTTCAACCATGTTTGTTCAACAGGGTGTGTTTCAGATATCTGATATATGATTCAGATCAATATCATCCCCATATATCAGTTTTTGCTCTGTAACCCTAACCTGTGCACATCAAGTACAATCCTGCGTGTGTTTTTGATATGATCCCAAATCCTCTAGTCTGACAACAACCTTCCCTGATGACAGTGAAAGAAAGCAGATGAGGAGGCTTCATCTGAACACAGTGAAGTGTTAATCACAGATCTGTTCTCCCTGCACATGCAGGCTGAGACAGTGAAGCTCTTATGCTAATTCTGAATCACTCTGGGGAACATTTCCAACTGAAAAAAAAGCACCTTTTGTTTTATCCTGCTTCACCACGAGAGACCAGAGCCCCAAAATATCCATTCACCTTGTGCCGGCCTGGATGGGGGCACTTCACACCTTTTTTTTTTTCTACATGTAAAGAAATGGAAATGTGGCTCCATTTGAGTCTTGAATGGATGCCAGCTCTGCATTGCACAGCAGCCAGCTGACGACTTCTTTCTCCTTGACATCTATTGTTGCCGGCTTCCTTTGGTCTCCAACTTGAACATCACTCTGTCACCAGTCACCCAGATTAAATCTCTCACAGATAGTTGAGCCCTCAGAAAGATTGATGCGAGTGTGTGTGTGTTCGAAAGTTGTCATTTTTATGTCTTATCTTGTCATTATAATTCCAGCAGATTTATTACCAATGATATATTGCGAGAGAGCTCAACAAAGACTCCCTGTTCACATGTTCAGAATATATAACCTGTTCTGAATACTGCTCGTTATGTTTTTGTTCTGAGGTGGAAAACGGTAAAGTTGACCCAGTGACCGACTCTATCTGAACTGAATGAGGATATCACTTGTTTACAAGCCAGACACAATGGAGGCAGTATATCTTGCAAAGTGAGAAGAAAGAAAAGAAGTCAAAGGACAACTTAACATGCTATTTTCTTTGTCGAGAGACCATATGGGCGCTAATTATAACCAAAGATTTTAGCTGTGGTGTCGTGGCTGCTTAAGATGTAAAAGTGCACAGATGTTCTTGCAATTACAGGGCCGGTCAGCCCCGTCCTCCTTCTGCTTTTTACCCAGATCAGGTGGAGACATTTGTGTCAGAGAGACCCACTCCACCCCCCACCTCCAAAACACACACACATACACACCTCATCCCCCACCCCCTGAGGAGAGGAGGAGCTGGTGTTAGGTGAAAACGCACACCACACAGTCATGATGAGAGATTTTTTTATTTTTTACATTTAAAAAAAAAAACACATTTTAAAAGGTAAAAAAAGCAGCATGCAGTTTCTTTCTTTTACAAAACTTCCAGTGTAAATGACAACAATAAATAATAGCTTTCAGAAAATCACACAAATTAAGTGCGAACACACACAAATGCTACAAAGTATGTACAGGTTTTCAAGAGCAGCTACCATCCCTGATAATAGAAGAAGGGGCATTGTATGCCTGAGCTTGGATACAGCGACACAAATTGTAAAGATAAAAATGGGGAAAATGAGTCTTGATTGTAAAGCTGAATGAATGGAAATGAGGCACAGCCTGAGGACACAATTTGCTTTGAGGAACATAAAAGTTGCACAAAAATTGCAATAAAAAAACATTACAAAACACACATTTTTGCAGCAAACAAGTTGAAATGTACAAAAAAAGTCTTTACATATGTACAAATGTAGTTAGTCCTTTGAAATTAAAGCTTAAATCTTTTTCTCTCCTGAGAGAATAAAGTCACAGATTCTGAGGTCGACTGTTTGTTAACTTGACAAAACACTTGAGGACTCAGACTCAGTCGACACAGATGAAATTGGCCCTCGCTTTTTGGTCATGAGAGTCACTTTCTGACTTGATCTGCTGGGGCCAGTCAGTGCACTCCTGGCTGATTTCTTGAACTTAACTCCCAGGAAAGCGTAGAGGATGGGGTTGAGGCAGCAGTGGAAATAGGCCAGCACCTCAGTGATAGAAATCCACTTCTCCACCGCTTGGTCCATCTCACAAGAGGAGGGGAGCACGTTCAGCATCGTGAGGTTCTCCACAAAGATGCCGATGCAGTAGGGCAGCCAGCAGGAGAAAAAACACACGATGAGGATGACCGTGGTCTTGAGCGCCTTCTTCTTCAGCGCCTGACCCTTGGAGCCTTGCGACAGCTTGGTGATGATGATGCAGTAGCAGATGAGGATGACCAGACCGGGCAGGACGAAGCCCACCAGGATGTGCTGGAAGCGAAAAACGACTGTCCATATGAGGCTGGTTTCCTCCGGGTAGATGCGCTGGCAGATGGTCTTGGATACTGCGGTCTCTCTGCCTTCGTCCATGAAGTCGAAATTTGAGGACCCCGTGCTGTGCACCCTGGCAAACACGAGGTCCGGCACAGTAAGCACCGCTGCAGGCAGCCACACGCCCAGATAGATCACTCTGCTCGCAAGCAGCTTCCTCGTGGCTTGGCTGTTGGTGGCCCGCACGACTGCCAAGTACCTGTCCACACTGATGAAGGCGAGGATCAGCACGCTGCTGTACAGGTTGACCGTGTAGATCATGTGCACAGACACGCAGAGAAAACCTCCAAAGTACCAGCTGCTGGCTGCATCTACGGCCCAGAAAGGCAGCGTGAGGACGAACAGGAGGTCAGCCACGGAGAGATGGAGCCGGTACTTGTCCGTCATGGTTTTGACCTTTTTCTGGTAGCCCATGACAACAATGACTAATCCATTGCCAATGATTCCCAGAACAAATATTATTCCGTAAACTGTTGGGAGGAAGATCTTGTTGAAGTCGCTGCTGAGCGCTTGGTCACATGGCTCCAGGTACTCCGGGTCGAAGTCTCCAGACCCCTCTGAGATGTTGTCAGTGCTGTTGTCAAGGAGGTCTATTGATATCGCATACTGGGAGAAAAGAGAATTAAAAAGTTAGTTGAGCTCAGTTGTTTGCACCACTTAACAACCAAAAAACTTTAAAGCAAGCATTTTTCTAAAGTTGGACTTGTCTCAAAGTTTAAATTGTACTTTTATCCATTTGTTTAAAAAGACAATAAATCAGAGTGTAGTGAATTATTCCACTGGGAAGAAAATGATAAAAGAGATCTAAATTAATTGCCTTTAACAACAGCCTCAAGCAAAAAAACAGACCAAACTTTCACACATTAGTTTTTAAGAAAAATACTAACAGACAAACTCACCTCCATGTTCATCGCTCGTTGGTGATGTAACCTCAGGACCGGTGTGTGTTTGTGTGAGAGACTGAGCGTGTGTCGGTGTGTGAAGCAGTGCGCTCACAGTTGTAGCTGGTTTTGGAGCAAACAGGTTCAATATATCGGCTCCTGACCCCTCCCCCCCCCGGAGGGAGGGAGGGAGGAGGAGCAGCAGCAGGACGCGCTTGTCTCCAAAAACGGCTTCACTATAAAACCAACCGCTGTGCCTCCACTGAGGGCGTCAGTTTGTGAAACTCTTTTGACCAAAGAGACACGACTGTTTCAAAATTTGAACTGAGTCATCTGGGGACAAACAGGAGAAGATCAGTAGTTTGATGTGACCTTATTATTACTTGATCACTGTGTCAGTTAGTCAAAGACAGATTTTAAAGTGAAGTCTGGAATTTTCTGCTCTCCTCCTACATCAAGTCAGACCTCATTTAAACTGTTTTGTTACATGTAATAGGAAGTAAAGATCTTTATAAAGGAGAACTACACTAATCCAAGATACATTTTGGGAATTAAAGCACTGCAAAAAAACAACAAAAAAACAGGAGCATCATTATATGAGTATTATCAGAGGTGGAAGTTACAAAGTATTTGCTTTTTCCAAAGAACTTATTACTTTTATTCCCTATATGTGAGCACAAATATCTGTACTTTTTATACTCATTACATTCAAAACAGCTTTATTACAAGGAATCAAGGTCAAACAAAAACATATATAAAACAATAGGTACAGTTATTCAGATGTATGTACATGTACACGTATAGATAAAATTACAAATGATTCATCAGTTCAAATGATTCATTTGCATCTGGTCTTTTAATGAATTAGAGGGAAATAAAGTTGAAATTTTGTTTCATTACATGTTTAAAAACTCAAAAAAAAAACAAAAAAAACTGAAAATCATTTCGTAGTATCAAAAGTACCAAATCTATTAAGAAAAGATCTAATTTTTCAGTCTTTATTTTACTGCCTAAAGTTTGGCTTGCAGTGAAAACAAGACAGTGTTCAGTGGTGTTAAAAAATATTCTATTTTGTGTGACTTGGACTTTTTTTTTATATTTGCTGTGGTATCAAAAGAGGTATAGAGGATCACTTTTTAATACCAGCGCTGTATCGAAGTTTAAAATTCTCCTGGTGTTGTGACAGCTCTACAGGAGAATTATTGATTAGTTTTATTTTCACATCATTGTGCGCCAGCTTCCCAACATCAAGACTGACTTCAGACTAAATGGATGGAACAATAACACAGAAAAAAAATAGATTCCTTGGTGTATCCATCGGTGCCTGTCACACACGCACTGCAGACGTAACAGGATGAAAACGACGTAAAAAAAGACGCAACAACAGACAAGAGCTGGAGACTTGACTGTGGAGCTGTTCAGTCAATCTGCCATTCATTACAGGGAGGCAAAACATTCCCCAACCATGGCCTTATTCCGCACGTTGTTTTTATTTTTTTCAGAATAGTTTAATAGTCTTTGAATTATGTTAATATGACATGAAGTTCAGTGAGCTTTGCACAGAAACAGCCAGTAGAAACGTCCTTCAGAGGGCTGCTTTTTACTCTCACACTTTGGAAACATTTCAGAACCTGAACTTTTTCACTTTTACTTGAGTAAAGAAGCTGAATGAGTACTTCTGCTTTTACCAAAGTCTTTTTTTTTTTACACAGAGGAGTAGAGTACACATGTTAAAACTAAGGAAACACGTACACAGTTTGATTTACAAGTAATCTGTTGAGCCGAAACACCACGCCAACGAGACAAATGCAGACGAAAACAAAGAGGAATGTGTGTAATTTTGCTACATCTGAGTATTATACACCATAAAAAACAAAAAAGCTAAGAAAATACTACATTTCAAGGCAACTTCCTTTAGATAAACTTGAGTCTTTGCGTTTTAGAAACCCCTGGTGACAATGAAGTGAATAATGTTTAATAATTTAATATTTTCGATTGCAACCATTTAATTTTCAGGCAGGTTTCTGAAGTACCTGCTCTTTGGGCTTCTAAAACTCAAAGATTCAAGTTTAAAGTAAATTATCTCAGCAAAAGATTATAGCTCGGCAAAGTTTTGTTTAGTTACTTCAAAATTTAAGAGTTTGAGTGTGATTCAAAACTTGAAAATCTAGTGAACTCAACTTTTTTCTTAACTGTGTTGAGATGCCAAAGTATTGATAACTTCTATCGTGTTACCAATGATGATTAAATCCTCAAGTGTAATAACAGATTAATATCAGTTTCATTAACAATCATAACCCCATCATTAAGTGCACTGAAGACCCCTGCAGGAATACCTGCAATGATCCCACAGCGCGTAACGTGCTTTAAAGTTCAATAAGGTCACAAGTAATTGCAATGATATTAAGTCCTGACAGGCGTCCACCCAGGAGAGTTGTTAGAAAATTAGAGCAATTTTAGGATAACACGCTCTTTTGGCTCTATATCATCACCTCAGCAGCTTCACACTTTGCACTTCCCTCCTCATTCTGCAAGAAGAGCAGCTCTGACATTTAGATTGGCTGCTCAGCGTCTTCTCCCAGCCTCATATTTCTCTCTACAAATCACTTTATAACTGTGTCTGATGACAGTTTTCATCAGCGGAGGTCTGAATCTGTCCTCACCTTTATACACACCCTGTCACTTCTCGAGTGCTGTTATGTCTGCGCTGCTAAATGACCCCCGGTAGATTTGAAAAGGAACCACACACCCTATAATGTGGGATCTCTATCAAACGGCTCTCGAGCCTCAGTCGGTGTGCAGAACATTCATTCTCTCACAGCCCTACCGGCCCTCTCTGATTTCAGTTAAGGTATAGTGATGACAGGGCCGTGCCACACGAAACTCCCCGCCCCTCTTCTCAGACAGGGCCGACGGTTGTCTGAAACCGAATATCCTCCGTGTGGCATGCAAATACTGCTTTGTGTCTTTGATATATGAGAGCTGTGATCGATTCAGTGAGTCAGTCTGCATCATTGATTCGATTGATGTCTCCTGTTCGTGTTAAAGAGGGATTCTTAGAGCTGCTCATGAACGTATATATTGAAAGAATGAGGACGTGACCACATTTTCATAAAACAAAAACAACCTTTTTTCTTCACTAAACTGCATTTATATGCACGTAATTTGCATTAGCAATTATGATTTGAGACAATACTTTTTTGTTGAATTCATCAGACAGAGCAGCCATATGGTGCAATAACTCAACTATCTGCAATGTAAACAGCATTGTTATTTACAGATAGATTTTTGTGCCGTGATATAGATTTTGGACATAATTCTCAAGTTTCTTTATTTTCTTTACTTCTTATTTCTTTATCTTCTATTTTCTTCTCTATATATATATATGTTTCTGTTCTACATCTACGCTCAGAAGTAAAGATGCTAGCTAGAATCATAAAGGGTTCTTTAGCTTGCCCCCGTGGAAGAACGCTTTTTGGTTCCTTTTCCACTTGAAACCCTTTTCGGAAAGTTCTACCTAGAATTAAACATAAAGGGTTATACCTTGAACCATCTGTTAAAGGTATGACCTAGAATCCCCTGTGAGAGGTTCTACAAAGAACCCTTTTGTGCTGTAACTCTCTCTGGAGTTCCTATCCAGAACCTTTCCATGTTCTAAGGGTGCTAACAAGAACCCACCCAGAAGATTCTGCCATGTGTATCCAGAAGCCTTTTTACATTCTGTTGGTTTAATCTAGAACCTTGTGATTGGGTTCTACAGAGAACCTTTTTATATTCCGTGAGTTTTATCTAGAACCCATTCACAGGGTTCTACTGAGAACTATTTAATATTCCATGAGTTTTATCAAGAACAAGCTCCAGGGTCGTACCAAGAACCTTTTCATGTTCAAAGTGTATCTAGAACCCACCCAGGCGGTTCCACTGAGAACCGTTATATATTATGGTACAAAGAACCCCTGTGACACCCTTGGTGAAGTATTGAAAAAATCTTTCTTCTAAAAAGGTTCTTTGAATTAAAAGGGTTCAATATCTTTCAAAGAACGCCTGACAAACTCTTTATTCCAAAAAGGGTTCCTCTGAGGCCAATGATTCTGGGTAGAACCTTATATTTTTACATATTTATTTTCTCTTTTCTTATCATTTGCTCTATTCTTACTATATATTTTTCTGTTTTTAAAGGGAGCATCTGAGATGTGACCAGATTCTGCCCCGGGGGTTCAATAAACTATTCTGATTCTGGCTCTGATATCGGCACTGAAATCATTTCTCAAATAGCTTTTTCTACAATATGAAAGGTTATCTAAGGTCTGATTGAGGTTCACTAACTGCCACGGTTGAAGGTACGGCATGTTTAGAACCTGAAAGCCCGAAACCCCCCAAACTTACCACAAGGTTTCAAAACATCACCAGTGAGGTGACGTGAAAATTTGTACAATGGGATGTTTATCAAAAATGAGGAAGTTAATGAAAAGATTACAGTCATGCCTGAATCATAAAAAAAAAACTCCAACTATGATTAAAAGATGGAAAAAACAACTGCAACGTGTGTTCTCGCATGTCTTCTGGAGAGCAGTGCTGAAATTTATAGATGACTAACTGATTTTTTTTGATTCCTCAGAATATAATCTCCAGTGCAAAAACTGTTTCACATGATCGCCGTGTTTGTCGAACATTTTGCAAGAGCTGCTCTGCTCCTTTTCATTATATTGACGATGATGATTCAGCCTGTTCAGCCACTTCACAGAGGATTTGCTCCTGTACGACTAAAATCCCCTGATGTGAGGGAAACTTCAGAACTGTTAGCATGTGACGCATCAGCAGAAAAATAAGGAAACACTTATGCTAATTACCGATGCCTCTATATGATCTACATAAACAAACAAGACCATCAGAGAGAAGACTGGCTCTTTCCATGGCCTTAATACCGGACGTCGCGGCGGATTCCCCCTGATGAAACAAGCCTGTGTTTTACATTTTTCCAGGCAAAGTTACAGCCAATAGTACTTTAGTGTTTATTTTGTGGTTCTTACAGTGGCGGCACTGCTTTTCTCCACAAGGGCCTCCAAAATCAAGAAAATACGAAAGTTTCTTGTTGTGGTTTTACGTAATCTGGTGAAAATGCAGTGCGGAAACACCACACCAACAATGTAAAAATAAATTATTTGTTCTGACTTTAAAAAAAAAAAAGTTAGCTTCTGGGCTGCCTTAAAACTTTAAGTTGACTGAACTTGAAAAGACAAGTTGAGGTATTTTTTTTTAATGATTCAGAACAAACCAACTTTTCTAGTCAAATAAACTTGTACTTGAGAAAACATGTTCAATAAGTTTGAGTTAGTAAGTTGAACCAACAACTCTTTAAAACACTGAATCTTTCTTTTGTTGACTAATTCAACCTTCAACCTATTAACCTTCGTCAATAGTGTGAAAACAAGGAACCATGACTCATCTTAAAGTCTATCAAGACACAAAGACACTATTAAGAAACTAAAAAACAATGCATGCTGGGGAAGTCTGCTAACACGCTGATCTTATTTCTTTAGAAACTCAATCCAGTGAGTTGATTGAACTCAGCAGACTTCAAGTTAAGAGAACTCATTCTGAAGTGTTCTGAAAATAAATACTAGAAATTTTAAGAGCAAATGCAGCCAAAAAAAACCAAACAAATCAAATCTGGAGCTCAGTGATTATTGCTTTAAAACGATAACAGAACATGAACGAATTTATAATCAGATGATCAGCAGTCATTCTGCATTCACACAAATATTAATAAGTGACTGGATTTAAATGTAAGTAATAAGCATGTGCTGGGGCTTATCAGAGAGCCTGTAGACTAATCCTACAGTTGGACTCCTGAGGAGAGGAACAGGGGGAATCTGCAGCTCAGAGAAAGGCCACTGTATGGGTATGATGCTCTTATCAACATCATTCAGACACAGACAGTTGCTCTTTTATCTGTCTGCGGAGCTCAACTCCTGGATTTCATCTGCGTGCTGGATTACATTTCATTTTTTTTAGTCTCCCCCTAAATCACTTTCACTGCAGAGGGGGAGTTCCACTGACTTGCTTTTTGAAGATGGTGGGTTTTTTTTGTTTGCAGTTTGAGTTTTTCATCTCAATACAGTTTCATAAAGCCACACATTTTGCTTGAATTTCCCAGGGCTGATTTTAAATTCGATGCTTTTGAATTGCGAGGTCTTTGAAATGATCCAGTTGCACGGTGTTGGATCACTTTTCCGCTTGTACATGAAACAAACATCTCAAAATGTTTCACATAATTACAGCAGATTTAATCTCAACTTAAAAAATAACACAATCCCCACTAACATAGATGAATGTATTTGCTCTTAAAGGTGTAATATGCAACATTTTCTTTGAAAACAATGCGTAAACTCATATAAATCTAATCCATTTTAATCATCACTTGTGACTGACATGAAGTATGTGTTGGTGGTTGCGTCTGCAGAGACCCTGCCCTCCAGATTTTTCTCATTATTCTGCTGAGCTCTGAACACTTTACCAGCCCATAATGTCTGTAATTAAAGTCCTGGTGTCTTGCTGGTGTGTTTCTGAGCAGCTCTACTCATTCTTCCTCGAGAAAATATTCTGCAAAAATCCCACAGAAATTAAGCGGAATAAACAAATCTTTTCACACTCACACTTCTTTATTCAAGTTGAATGAAGGTGCTGTACACAGTTGAATCAACTCATTAAGTTAAGTTTCTAAAGAAACACAATCAGCATATTAGCAGACTTCCCAGCATGCACTGTTTGGGAGTTCTTCTGAAATCCCTCTGGTTTGAAGAATACATGTATTATGAAAACTTCCTTGTTTGTCTCCAATACACTGAAAAAAGAGAGAATTGTTGGACCAACTTAAAAATTACTTCAATTTGTAGCACACAAATGAATTAATCTTTTTCAAATCACGTTAAGTTATGTGAACATAACTGCTTTAAGTCAGATGTACTTAATAATCCGATTGCTCTCAAATCCACAGTTTACATTAAGGCAGGTCAACTTAGAAGTTTTCAATTTTCCAACTTGCGCTACCAAAAGTAAAATCCAGCCTAGTAGTGTAATAGCGTGTTCTTTTAGTTTGTTAATTATAATGAATATAATTGCAAGTGTTAGCAAGACTTAATGTTAGCCTGACTGAACGACAGCTGGTTTCATTCAATGAGTTGACAAAACCAAAACATCGCGAAATGTAATTTCGTCTTGCATTAGATTTAAACTTCTGAATCACTGAGAGAAAATGACTCAGCTGTAAAGGGATAAATCTGGAACAGACAGATAAGAATAGCAGGTTAAGGGAACGGGAACAGTGTACACTTAAAGATAAATCACGGTTGTTTGTTTCCAAAATAATGAAAACACTGTGAACCATGATGAAGTTTAGTAGTGAATTAAGTCAACTTATTATCGTAAGGTTATTGAACATGTCTTCTGAAGTACAGTTGAATGAATATTAAGTGTATCAGATTAGAAAAGTTTATTTGTTTTGAATAAAATTGACTGACACTTATTAACACAAACCGCCCAAGGGCTGCTGCTGGCAGAGGCAAAACTGAGCAGCTTCGTGTCTGGAAACTTTATAGAAAGGTCTGGATGTTTTCACCTTTTCATGACATTAAATTTGGCGATTTTTGAGAGTAATTAATTTTATGCACTTAAAAAAGAGGGTCAAGAAGAACGCCTTTTAAAACAAAAAAAACAAGTTCAGTGAAACATCTGTACCTTGTCTTGTAGCTTTTCAGGTATTATCAGTGCACTGAAATCAATCTGCTTTTTGCAATTTACCTTTCATCATCTGCTGGAGTCTGTGTGTACACGGAGCTTATCGTTTAGTAGGATTTCAACAAAAGAGATTTGACTCCTCATAATAAATAAGACCTTTTTTTTTATTAGTTTGTGTGTGTGTGTGTGTGTGTGTGTGTGTGTTTGGGGTGCAGCAGGATATCTGCAGCCTCCACTGTCAGTGTGAGGATTCAGATTGCTATCGGCCCGGAATACAAAAGATCTGTGAGCTACTTCGAATACAAATCACAAGAAGTGTGAACGGCAGCGAAGGGGGCTCTTCAGTGAAGAATGGCTATTGAAATGAGGCAGAAGAATGCCAGCGAGATAAAGAGAAGAATGAGCAGCGCTGTTCAGTCAACACCAGCCCTCCAGTTCCAACCCATCCCGGCCCCCTCAGCAAGTCGGCACGGGATAATTTTTCATAATGATACCCGTGTTCAAATATCACCTTCACTTTTTTTTTTTCTTTTTTTTGCCTCAAATCACCACATAGAAAATAACATCCAGCCTTTGTTGTTGAGGCTGACTTTTGGGTGTCGGCCGTAAATGCACCACAGGTTTTAGGGTAACTCAAATACCTTTAATCTCTTGTCTGAGCTCTGAAAAGTGGTTTGTGTATTTCAGCTCAATGCATGCACAGAAGGAGTGTGCATGCTTGTCAATGCCTGTAGACTCGCATATTTGAGGCCGAGAGGAGTTTTTTTTTTTTTGCTTGTGTTGTTGCGATATTTGTAGTGCTCCTTTTCACTGACAGTTTGATTTAGTGCACCAAAAACATCCTCTACTTATTAAAGTACTGTTCAGTCTCATATTGCAACCCACACGCTATTATTCACACTGTTAGAGTCATACAAAGAATCTGTAGTATTGAATTTGTACATTTTCTCATCTTACTGATGAGCTGTGACCTCTGATGTGTCAGTATGGGGGCTGAAGTGTGAATTTTCGTTGTTTTTAAATGGCTTAAGATGATCAGAATGTCCCTGCGTGTTTGTGCGCAGAGTTCTGTTCATTATTCACACTGGAATGCATAACTTCGTTATCTATCTATCAGTCATGGCTCCATCGGGGTGGTGGTGTTTTTCCCTCTCTTTATGCTCGGTGTGTGAAGTCTGTTCACGGGAGAAGGCTGTCGGTGGGTGGGTGCGTGGGGGGCTTTGGCGGTCCTCGGCCGAGATGAGACATTCATCCCTCATTCTCTCTGAATCCTTTGTTTGGGTTTTTGTCTTCTGTCAAGGCGAGCTGCACCGAGCCTGAGTGAGTAAAACATGACACCCAAGGGCGAAGGTTTTTGTTTCAACACTGGGGACACACACATGAATTATGGGGTCAAGGAGTCTTTCCCCCAGGAAATTTTAAATGCCAAAGAACAACTTTTTGCATGCTGGTGTTATTTTGTGTCTACACAGGAACCCTTAATTTGCAAAACTCTTGTGAAATGTGTCTGCTTGTTTTTTCACAGGACATTTTTTATAACGTGGCAATACTGTGGTTGAGATCTGCTAAAAATTTGGGGACAAAAACACTTGGTTAAGGCCAGTCTTAGGAACCGCTTCTCAAGGAACTAAAAGGTTCCTGCAGTCAAGGCTGTCTGTGTTTCCACCGCGGTCTAAAGACTCATGAAGATTAGGCAAATTAGTCCGCTGATGTATGAAAAAGTGACATGTTAGCCCTGGCCCAAAATTTCCTGTGCTTTTGGAAAGTAGCAACCCCACAAGCAGGTGCTTTTGGGGAGATAAAATAATGTGCCTGGTCTCTGTGGTGGAAACGCACTGTAATACACAACTTACTGTACTGTACTGTAATAGAGAATATAAATATTTTGAAGAGGAAGTGACCATAACCTCACTAGAATCTTTGCTTGATTTGAGTGACATGTAGCAACTGTCACTGTCAGGGGAAACAATCCTTTTGCACAAAGCTGGCACGGACAAATATTAATGATTATATTTCCACAGAGAAAAAAAAATATTTGTAAAAGCATCCGGCTTGCTTGCTTACTTAAATGTTTGTGTTTGAAGAAAGGGGCTTAAATTTGAACAATAGACCCACTTTAAGGACAAAGCTTGCTTCTTATCTTTGGAAGGCACCCTCTTAAACTTCCTACTTGGCCGGGGTGCTGTGCTGCGTGTGCCACAGGCCCATTTAAGACCTCTTTCCTTGACCTGAATCAAGGTCACGCTGCCCCGGTGAATTCAACATGAAATGCGCAAACAGCCCGTGTGCTTAACTACATTCCATTTATATTACTTAATCTGAAGTAATAATCAATTAGCGTTTCAGTAATTCTTTTCAAAAACAGATTAATGTCAGGAATTTACCCTCCCTGCTCCTTTTCGCTCTGTGCTCCAACAGTTACCAATAAAATGAAAACATAACCGAATTCTGAAGATGGTTAAGAGATCTGTAAAAACAACATATATTCACTTCTTAAAGCTTTAATATGTAACATTTCTGCATTAAAATGTCTAAAAACACCAGATCTGTGTTATATATTTTGTTGAGTTGTATACTTATGTGACCTCAGATGTTAATAATGGTCAAAACCAGGAGAAAGCCATAACTTATTCAAGGTAACAGTGTGTTTCCTGTTGGCCGCTAGATGCTGTAACTTCTGAGGAAAAAGAGAATAGGTTGAATTCATAAGAGAGTGATGAAGGAAGTCAGCAAAGGTGACATGTTAGTGAAAATGTACAGTTAACAGGTCATTATTGTGAAATAAAATCCAACAGGGTGATGCAGGATCCAGACACAAATCACCTTAAAGGGCTTTTTTCCCACAATAATGACCTCCTCACTGTACATTATTCTGCTTATTACACAGTACTCACAAAAAAAGTAAATAATTTGACACAAAATACTGATTTAAAACTGATTTTATTGATTTAAAATGGTTCTTTTTGCTCCTACAGGGTCTATGATCACATCTGCATTTTAGAAATCCATGTAAGAAAACATGCCTTTAATTGCCTCATCTGAGAACATGATTTCAACCTGAATGATGTCAGATTTTCATCAGTTTCATCGCTTGTTTCACAATGAAGGCAACAACTCCCATGATCCCACACTACTTCACGGCGTCATTAAACTACATCTTTTGTTAATGTGAGAGACCCATAACATCAGGACTTACATATTATGTGTTTCAGTTAGCCATTGCTACCAAAAGGCTAGCTAACTAGCCAATCTACATAAATCATTAGCTACTTAGCCAACCTTCTGCTAACATTAGCTAACGCTAGCTAACTAATCTAGCCTACATCAGTCGTTAAGCTAGTTAGCTGGCATTTTGGTAACATTAGCTTACATAAGATGTGACTATATGTTGCTTTTACTGGAAAAGAAAAAGTTGATCAAGGCAAACAGCTTACTCAACTGTTATTGGAGCACAGAGCAAAAAGGGGCGGAGCTTATAAGGGACAACTGTAACTAGCTGGATGGACGCATGAGTTTACTCATAGATAGGAAACATTTTATATCTGTGAGTTTAGTGACTTGACTTTGAATTTGTCTGTAACCTCTTAGCACAGTGGCTCCCAAACTTCCACAGGAAAAATATAGAGTGAAACAAAATTAAATAAATATGATTTATGATTTATTTTTTTTAGCCTCTGAAGGGGGGACTTGCCAGAAAAAGTTTGGGAACGACTTTCATTGCATACAACCTCAAATCCCCAGTAGGACAAAAACATAATAGAAGCATTTAATAGAGCATATTCCAGAATAATAAAAAGCTATGGTATTACTGTATTAATGTATATAACATGATATTTAAGAGCCATAACCCACCACAGGACACTGAACAAAGTCTTTTCAATTGTTTTATGCAGGGAACTCATTTAAACACTTGCCACTTAAAGAAAGATTTTGGAGTAAAACTCTGTTTCTGAGGGTCCGTAGTCAGTTTAAAATATATTCATCATTCTGACATACTGTAGTGCTGTAAAGTTATTTTGGGGTCACAGCAGGACAGCAATACATAAGTGACATATTTTCATTTTTTTTCTCACTGGAATACCAGAAAGCTTACTCCTCAACTCCTCAGCCACTTGTCTGACAACGTTGGTGGGCAATGACTGGTAGGAGTTGACTTTTTTTTTACTCCAGAACATTTTCACGCTG